>VWZG01000762.1:0-57687 GCA_013396735.1 Grallaria varia
GGGGGTGTCCGTGGAGAAGATGGGCGCTGAAGAAGCCTGTGAAAAGGATCTCCAATTCCCATGTGATGTGAATCGAGGTGTGTTGGTTGGTACCTCAGACTCACTGAAAGAATTCAGGTCTGACACTTCATAGGGTGTTTCCTAAGTAATATTGGCAGGAATCTGGCCTCCAGCGGGCTGGAGGCTTGAGTGCTCAATTGAGGATGTTGTTCTCATTGAAATAATTTTAATTAGACTTTTCATGAGCATTACAATGAATAAATACAAATTAAAATAATTGTTAATTAGTGTTTAATTGCACTAAAGAAGGGAGATCGCAGGTGCCAGTCAATACAGCTTATTGAACTACTGGAAAACGCTTAACACTGGGATCAAGGGCTGACCTTTTCCTGCCCTCAAAAAGGGTATCTTGAAACATCCACAGAATTACTTCAATGAAAAAAGGTTGTCTTGCTGATTCAGGACTCCTGACATGGGTCAACCTGGTAAGAGTATTTGCTTAAGTTGATAGTAGAGGAAACCTTTTAAAAATAAAATATAATAAAATGGCATAAATTCCTTGAGCTTTTACAAGTGTCAACAGCTGAAAAACACCTGAGGAACAGTTAATGAGGAATATATTAACTTGAAAAATGCCTGATACTGAAACTATCCTTAAATTTTTTGTACCTGTGGTTGACATTCCAACTTTACATTGTCAATAGCTTGACATAATTTCTTGAAGATCTGAAATGCGCAGTTAAAATATTCTCTTAATATGCATCAATTTTAAATATAAAAGCGTCCATGCACACAAGAAGAATTTCTAGGTTATCTGCTTCGTATTTTATTAAAGCACACTTCAGTATGCTTCCCTTTACCTGAGAACTTCACTCCTGTTCACTCTGTATATTTCCAAAAGAAATAATTTATCTTAAAGTTCATGGCTTTAATTCACCCCATCACAAATATGATTTTTTTTTTTCTCCACTGGTCTTTTAGACCCCTTTACAGAGTAAGAGCCATAACCTGAGGTGATCCCGTGTTAAAATCTGTAGACAGGAAGTGTTTGCCCCTTCCTCGACAGCAAATATGATTAATGCACACAACCTGGATCTGATGTGGGATTAGCAGGGCAACCTATTCTTAAGCATTAGAAATCTACTATCATTCAATTTCTTGAAGACACAACAGAAATTCTTATACTGAAAGATTTTAAGCCTTGAGAAATTAAAAAAAGGCTGGGGATAGAAATCCTTTTTCTTTGGGCTACAGCTAATTTGGACTCTTGAAGTTTCCATAAATACTGTTTCCCTAATAAAGAACTGATTGATGGGCTCTAAAGTCCTTCAGAGAGTTAAGACCTTGTTTTATAGATGTCTGCTAGTGAATTTAGTCCCTGGTTTAAATCTAAAAAGTCCAGCTGTTTCCAGTGTTGAATTCTTAATGACTAAAATATTGAATTTATTTAGTAATGATAAATAGGACAGCATTTGTAGCATTAGACGAAAATTAATTTACCAATCTATAGTAGTAAGCCTCAATCCCACAATTCAGCTTCATGGAGACCATTTATGTGAAAGTCAATGCCAGCATTTTACATCATTAAAATGAACAATATGATCCATGGGATGCCAACATAACAGCTCTCCAGGACCTGAAAAATTTATTAAGAGATTTTCAATTTGCTGCTTTGAAAATCCATGGAAACCACTTTGCGAAAGCTCCTGGATACTTTTGTTTTATGGTGAGGGTACCAGGGTGTGCACTCACAATCTAGTGCTTCTAGTTAAGTTACTTAGTAAATAACCCAGATTCAACACTAATTACCTAGGTCAAGATTTTTCATTTATTATGACATTTGTAACAGGTATCACTTGATATCCTGTATTAACTGAAAAAAAAGGGTATTTTTGTATGAACTCATGATGGTTACAGAATACTCCAGAGGAGGATATTAGAGAAACTGTTTTTTCCAAACAGATATGACTAAAGTGAAGTCCCTGAAGGCAGTGACACAATTTCATTAATTTTATGAGCACTGATTTCACTGAGCATTTGTTTTTTTACAAATTTCTAGATCTTTTGAGATAACATTTTTTTGCCCTGGAACTCTGTCAGGGGAATGTGTTCAGCATATCTCCCAGCACATCTGATTGCGATCACAGGGACAAAGCTGAAAACTTAAAGCAAGAATACATATATGCACATTTCATATACAAATGCATGTATGATGCCATCAAAACAATGCCTTTTCTAGATGAGATCTGAATCTCTCAATGGAATATGAAGTTTACTATTATACGTGGCAACTTATGTTCTAATTGTTGTCTTCTTTGAAATGCTAGAAGAATATAATGTTTGTAGGCAAATTTTCTGTGACATTATAAGTAAGCAGCTGCACTGGAACATGGTCATGCACATCTCTTAGGAGCTCTTGAACTAAGTGGGTTATTATTTACTGCTGCACAGAATTTAAAAGTCATAGGGTAGAAAGACCAGATGTTATTTATTATCATAGTGTGATTATTGATGTTTTTATTGTAATTTCTTCCTCTATTGATGATAAACCCTCATTTTATATTGAGACTATTCTTTTCCCTTTCAAGTTCCCCTCTTCCCCCTGCCCAAAAATCACAAGCCAATAAGATTGGTCACCAAAGCATCTGTGTGAGGCATTTCTGAGGGGAAAAAAAAAAAACAAACCTGTTGGCATGTGTTATCCAGGAGAAACAAAATCTTCATGCAATTTATGTAATTTTGCAATTAATTAACTCATCTTTTCCCTTGGAGAAGCACAAGTCTCAATTAATGCATCCAAGGACCGTATCTATCACAAAAATTTCCTTGATTCAGTGTATGTGTTTTATATCAGTAGATAATGACTAAGCCTGAGGCAAGCTTATAGTTATAATGTGATCTATATTAAACTTGAATTCATCAGGTTGGTGGTTTAAAAATTTGACAGAGATTCTGGAACAAGAAACTATTTTTCAAAAAAAGATTGATTTTTAATTTACGGTCTCTGATTGTATTAATAGGACCTTGTTTCAGTAATACACACAAGTGGTATGTTGTCTTAGCACAAGTCTTCTGGAGATTATAATTGAAAAAACAAAGGGAGCTTGAAAAACAGTAGCAGATACATCTGCAATGGATAGAGGTTCAGAAGCTTAAATTCTTGGCATGAGAATTACATAGACAGAAAATATGAAACTGATGTTGTGGTTTGTGCTGTTGATCACGAATCTTGTCATATACATATTGAACATTCAACAAATGTAGAGTTTCTTTTTGAGCAACCCAGTTTCTGACTCATGTTGTTTTTAACTGTTAATCTGAGAAAACTAACAAAAAGACAAGTTTGAAAATAAAAGTTGTTGTGAAATTACTTTATTAGAAGGCTATAAGCCAATCTTCTCACTGCTAGTGGTTTAGGAAAAAAACCCACAAATAAAAACCCCCTACCAAATTCAATAGTATTAAACCTAATATGGGTTATAGCTACATTTAAGTTCAGCTGCAAGGGTTGGCTATTTCTGACCTATGTTAGCCCATGTGAAACACAACATCGAAGTTGCATACCAGCCAGGAATCCATCAGAATTTTAATTACTGCTGCTAACTTTATTCATATGAATAATTTCCATAACTTGTTTTCAGAGGGGCAGACCCTGTATTGGCTTTTAAGATGTGTTTGTAGCCTTGTTGTTCTAGCCCTATTGCTGCTTTTTAGCCTTGGTGTTGCATTGTCTGGCCTGGAAGATCATATTACTTACATTTTGTGAAGACTGCAGGCATTTTACCATTTAGGAAACAAAAATTAGACTGAAGTAATCCAAATTGAACACTTTGCAGACTGAATGGCAGATTGACAGTGGGAAATGAAAATTATAGCCTTGGTAATTACTTGGGAAAATCCATCAGGGTCACAGAACTTCTTGACACCTGGCCCAGGCTCACAGATTTTTAGTGAAAACAATACAGCTAATAAGCAACCTATAATGAAATTCAATACCAAGGAAATATGTTCTTAACTTTCCTAGTATTTACTGTATGAAGTTGATAAAGTCATCTGACATTTCTGTATCACTTTCCATATGAGGAAAACAAAGCTGATTTATCGTGGTAAAATTCAATGAAGTCTATTGACAAAAGAGCCCAAGCTTTGTGCTCAATAACGCTAACTGTGAAGTTCTTCTGTGATGCTTCACAAGTATTGGAAAGGGAGCTGGAAAGCTGAGCTGGCACACAAGTGTGTGTGGGTATAGAAGGTATAACATGAGATGGGTTTCACTTGGAAGAACAAAGTGAGGACTTAAAGTATTTGGTAAGAAAACTGAGATTCAAGGCAGAATCACAGGTTCTTTTTAAATGGAAGAAGATGGCAGAGAATACAAGTAGCACTGCAGGTGATTTTTCTTTTTTTTAAATGAAGGATATTTCTAATATTCTTATCATGGACATGCATGCACTGTACAGTAGAGAATACTAAAGGAATGTAATTATACATTTACCATATGAAATCTAATTATTCTTCTGTGCTTCCATCTCAAATAATAAGTGTTTTTGTACTAAAGCTGATTCTGTCAAGCATCCTAACTATTAGAATTTCATTGGGTTGACATTGTAGGTGCCAAGTGTAATTAAATTATTACGCTTTTAAAGATTTTTTTTTTGACTTGAGAATGCCTGGGTCTGCATTTGTTTTTCTATTGATACTGATGTATGCTTATTTTAAATGCATGAGCTTCCTTAAATATAGAGACCTTTCTGCCTGAAAGAGATCATATTTGGTATTATTTTTACTGATTTTCTGACTCCTCCTGAGCGTAATGCAAATTAATGGCAACTATGAATCTGGGAAAAACAGATTAGAATTAATAAGAAAATTGATTAAATGTTCAATATGTTGTATCTTTCTTTAAATAATGGCATATTTACACTTTTAAGTAAGTCTTATAAAGCAGATTTATTGTTTTATTCATGCCGTAGTGTCATTATAAGATAGATACTCATAATTGTTTTACCTCTGTACTGATGTGTAAGGAGCTGGTGCAAACTTCTATAGTGGCCATGTTTCAAATCTTTCCTCTCTAAATTGTGTAGCTGGACAGACTCGGGATGATCTTGGAACTGTTTAAAAGAATATTCATGAGCCTATAGCTTTTAAATTCTTAAAATCCCATTTCAACTTTTCTCAGTTTTATCTTTAACAAAGAACTTTATGGAAAAACTATGCAGGAATAGCAATAAAGAACATATTGCACCGCGTGACATCCCATTTCTTTGTAGCTGGGGAGATTAATGAACTTGCCTGTAGGTCGGCCCATAAATATAATGTAGTCTCTCTTGCTTAGGTCAAATGCAGTGCTCCCTTCAAATAGATTCTCTTAGAGTGTTTTTCTTAGTTTTTACTGTATTAGCATGCCAGAATTTAAAAGATGTTAAAAACTAATTGATTTTAGCCATGAAATATGACTTTAATTTCATTAATGTAAAATACCTGAATGTTCAAAAATCAAGTATCTAGGGTTAGGTACTTAAAAATTAGATACCTAAATGAGTGATCTGATTTTTAAAAGTACCTCTTAAAAAGAAGTTAACATCTAGAACAAAACACCTCTGAAAATGGCATATTACAGTTTTGGTATGGAACTTAAAGGGCTATGAGAAGGGAACAGGTATCTCTAAATCTCCAGAAATGAATGAAAAAAGCAGATCCAGGTAGTGGGGATCAGGTTCAAGAAAACATTTTCAAAATTAAGTTAGAATTAGGCTTTAAATTTCCAGTCTTCTTGCATGACATTTTCAATGTTTTGTCTCAGTTTTCCAAATTTTATTCTTGTTAATTTATTTGCATTCAGGGGATTTGTTTTCTTTAACATTCTGTAGTATAAGATCAAGATTTCCAAATAGGTATCTTAGGTCACATTATTCCTGAACAGGGTGTTTTCATGGCTTTCTGTAAACTATTCATGTTGATTTCATGAGTAGTTAATTAGAGGAACCTCTATCTTTTGACAAAATGAAAAACATGTAAATGTAGTTTTTAACATGTAATTGGAGAAGTACTTAGCTTCTCAGATATGTAATTTCCACCTAATTTCGTTCAAAACAAATCCCATAGTGTCCTGGGTGATAGATAAGGTGTGCTGACAGATGTTCTGTGGGTGTTTAAACAGAAGAAAAAATATTTTTTTCATCTTTATATGATCTGATCAGTTTTTTCTCCAAGAAAGGGGAATTTACTTTTCATCTTATTTGACTAAACCTTGACATACCCACAACAGCTGGGAACATAATCCCCCCATTTAATGTATTTTTAAGATAAACCAGCAAAACTTTTAGTCCTCTTGTCTTTAGTTTTTCTTTTGCCTTCCCCATGGCCCAGCACATACTAGGATGCAGACACAGAAATGTACATGTTTCCATATTTAAAATCGAAGAAAATAAGGAAAATCAAAGGTTATATTGGATGGCTTGTGTGAGTTTTATTTGAAATAATAGTACAATCTCAGAAATTTTTAGCACATTAGATATGGAATGTGTTCTATATCTCTGTTCATATCTTGTAGAGAACAGTAAATATTCTGCTATTACTTTCAGGAGCAGAATATTATTTTAGAAAACTACATACAGCTAAAAATACTGGTGGCAATTTGTCACCTATTTGGTATCCAAAACCTTATCCTTATGTATCTTAGCAGTAAGAAAAGGGATACATAAAGAAATCAAATGCACAGAAACAGGTATAGGGGCTCGGATTACCCAAGGATGCCTGGGGAAGAAGTAAACGGTATGGTAATATCCTCTTGGAAGGAGAAGCAAGAGGAAAACACCCAGACAATACTACGAGCAATGTAACTCTTCCCTTTATTTTGTTGCTTAATACTGGCAGGCATCAGAGTTGTCAGTGAGGAGAACAAACAGATGAGGTGGCCCTTCCCAGCTTTTTTTCCTTTTCTTATGAAACTGCTCAGAAACAGGAGGAGCTACAAGTAGCTCATGGAAATTATCAATGGTGAATTTAATTGCATATATAAAATATGCCATAAAGTACTTTTAACTAAGTATCTTCAGACACAATGAATTTATTCCTAGCATGCAAATGTTTTTTTACCTTGAGGTATTCTTATCACAAAACTTCAGATTTATTGTTTTTCCACCCTTTTGCTCATTCTACAAACCAGATATTCTTAAAAAAGTTCAGCTTTCATCCTTCAATGAGCTAATTTAAGCTTAAGCAAAAGAGAATACTATTATTCAGGTATGGAAATTAATTTGTTGCCTTTTTTCCATGAAATCAGGCACATCATTACAGAGCTGAGTGCCAAGATGTTAATTTCCTTGCTCCACAAGGATTTTCAAGCACTGCCAAACTGTCTGTTCTTATCAAACTTTACTTGGTTGCAAATGAACAAAAGATTTTTTAGATCAAATTTCACCATTTAAAGCAATTTGATTTAATTAAAAGACATGGATTAGATAATAGAATAAAACTCATGCTCAAAAGCATAGAAAAATAGCTTGTAAAATTACTGAAGAACATCAGAAAATCTTTGAATTTCCTGCCACTCAGAATTTCTCTTGCTTGCTAATACTATGAAATGTAAAATGGAAACTTATAACTAACATTTTAGGTTTCTAAGAGCTATCATCATTTCTGCCTATGAAAAAAGTACAGCCCCCTGGCTGCGTGGTTCTTGTGACATTATTCATCCAATGTGTCAAAAAACCACTGGAGAACATTTAAATTTCCACGGCGAGAACTCAGCAGTCAGTCCCAGCTTCAAACATCCTGAGATGAGAGAAAGACCTGAGGCTGGCTCAGTGGGGCTGAGCTTTCCCTGGCACCACCTTTTGTGCTAGGGCTGTACACCTTGCCACTTGCTGCCTGGATTGTTTGCTGCCTCTCTTTATGTGGCAGGGCTCAGGGGCTCTGCCGGGTGCCCAGGGCAGGTCGGGGGGCGATGCAGGGGCAGGGGGCAGTGCCCACCTGGTGCAGGTGAAGGGAGGTGATTTTCCTCACTGTCTGCACATTTGAAAGCAGGTAGAGGTGGGTAACTGAAACGGTATGTAGGCAGAGGGACCTTTGTTTTCAAAAGTGTTCTTTGTTTTTACCTCTTTTTGTATTTCTAAACCAGAAGTTTTGAGAGGAGGGGCTCTCCTTTATGCAGCTGCCCAGGGTAAAAAGTGCTGACTGTCCGGCAGCACTGTCATCATGTTGTGGGTCATGGCACAGCGCTCGTGGTCATCTTCGTCCTTGTGCCCATGTCTCCTGCTTTCCTCTGTAACACTCAGTTTGGAAGAACAGCTTGTGGTCACTGTGTGCCAGCTCTGGGAAGCCTCTGCTGGCACCCTGACATCACAAGTTTCACGCACAAATTTCACATGCAAAATTGTGCTTGAAATGAAGCTTTGTATTGAACTGGTCTCCTAGGGGGAGAGTTTCAGAGGCTGGAGTATTTACTGCTTGGTACAACAAGGCATAACCAGCAGTTTGATGAAATGCAGCTGTAGCAGATTAAAGTTAGTGTGGGGTGCCTGTATTAAAAACCAACACCACCCAGTTCTACAAATCAGATTTGGTAAAATCCTGAAATCAGGACATCCAAAATTAGGCACTAGTTGTAAATAGTGAATCATATAGAGTACATGAAATCCTATGAAGGGTTGATGATGTCTGTTTGTCTTTTCTTTTCTCCTCTGGAATAGTCTCTGAAGAAGAATCTCAGCCAAGAGCAGGACTGCAAACCTCCCAGCAGCTGAGTGGAAGTGTTGAGCTTGAGGCATCTTGCAGCTAAATGGAGAGGAGCATCAAAGGTTGTTTTTGAGGGAATGCCTATGCCCAACACAGGAGGCCAAAGGTAGGGTTTAATGCATGAATGCTTTTTATTTTCCTTTGGTCACCTCTAATATGACAGTTTATATATTTATATAACTTTGGTAGATATTTCTTTTCTAGGACTGTGGCTCTACAGAGAGTAGGTAGGAGAATCTTTTTAGTAGTTAGGCCAAGCAATGTGGTTTTAAAACTCCAAGCAAAATACAGAATAGAAATAAGTTGTTCTGTAAGATTGTTTGTAAGGAGCTGGGTTAAACATTAATCTGTTTCCTGTGTGGTAATTGAAACCCTCATATACTGTCCTTGTCTCAAAAAACATGCTCCGATGAGAAAGTGTTTCCTGTATAATACCTGGCACAATCCCTGGTTTCAAGAAGCAGCTTATTTTTGTTACTTCTGCAGGTATGAATGATGTTAATGGAAAAACAGCTGAGTCTAAGATCAGTAATTGGTTGCCATTACCTTTCTCCAGAATCTCCCTGATATGTTTCATGCTGCACTTAATTCCTCCATTCTGTTTTGTGTCTTGGGTTGAAAAAGCTCATATACACTTTTCTCAACAGTTTGATGCAATCCTTTGATGTATATCTAAATAAGACCAATTTATTTTCTAAGGCATGAAGGTAACTGACTGAAAAATATTTACCTGGATCATCTCATAATTTTGATAAAAGGAGTTGAGAAGCATTTGGGTAATTTTTGTAGCAGTTTCTCCTGCTGAGGGAAATAATGTGGGAATGTGCATCTTCTAGAAGGTAAAAAGGACAAGAGAGTACAGAGATTTGCTCTTGTGATGCTGATGCTTTGTGCAACTTGCTCCCTACGCTGCAAGATGCTGACAAGGGAGAGTTCACATTTTACTGGGAATTTGAGTTATTTCAGAACTGACAGAGTGAGATGTTTTAATTATTTTTTTTGGTCCAGGATAGAGTCCACTTACTGCCTGTTATTTGAAGATGGTGGAACTAAAGCAGTAGTGGGTTTGCCTGTTTGACTTGGAAACAGCAATGGGGCCTAATGTGAAAGCTTCCCCCCTGATTTTGAGTAAAAGATATACAGTAGATTTCATCCCATTCTGGAAAATAAAGTGAAGTCATAGCTGCTCTTCCTTAAAAGAGTTGTATGATATTGTTTTCTTTTCCATACTTGTGATACTATGGTAAATATTTTTGCCAGAAAGTACGTTAAGAATAGCTTGTCATTGACATTTAATGATTTATAAATAAGCAGTTAGAATGTAATGATACAAAAGAAAGTACCACGCCTTTTCCAGGTGGATACTAATATTTATTCGGGATGATTTCTGGGCAAGAGTTTGCTACCTAATGAGTTAGATTAACAAATTGGTGTCTTACCAGTCAATTAACAATTTCAGGGCACTGGTAAACAGTCAATTAATTCTGTACTGCTTCTGTTCTATATTAGGTCAAACCAATTTGTAGTTTCAATTTTTTTTCTTCAGTGTATGGGTATGAATATCTATGACTTAAATTCTGTATCAGTTTATTAAATACGTAAAAATTAGTCTGGAAATGCAGGAAGGATATTGTAGAATAATCTTAGGTTTCCCTGAATTAATTTACATCATATAGGAACAAGATAAGATTATTATATGTACAGTGTTACATCAAGAATTTATGGTCCTGGACTTGCACTTTATTAATTAGGAAATACTTTATAAAAAGTGTGTTGCTAAGAGTTCCATTGGGATATAACTGTATTCAAGACAGGGTCAGGTGATTTAAATGGGGAAAAGAGCTTAAAAAAAGCGTGATTGTCTGGCTAGTAGAATTAACTTGATTTATTGAGGATGTGGATACAGTTTTGTGTAGGGTCTTCATTTGATATGAATTGGTACAGATCCTTATAAAGAGCTATTGTGCGAAGCATTAATATTTCCTGTAATTCTGTAAATTTTCATTCTGCATCTGGAACTTGAGACCAGAGCAGCTCAACTGACAATCTGAGAATTCCTGATAGACTGTTTCACTTTTGCCGAGTTTGGTGATGTGACTGGAGGTGACAGAAAACTGCTGTTAGCCCATTTCTTGACCTCTTTCCTGATGTTTTTGTTTGTCATTTCTGTGACTTTCAGATCTGCTTTTAATGCAGCAAAGATACCATTTCACTAAAGCAGCACCTCTCCTTTTTTGTTTTTTTTTCCCCTGTATTGAGTAACTGTGTGACTGCCTCGCACTGTGATTCAGGCAAGCTGCTGCTCATACCACTTGGTTTCACTGTTGCTTATATTTGAAGGAAAGTGACTTCCGCAGCAAACAAAGGCAACAAATTTTTCAGATTTCCACAGTTAAAGAACAGCACCAGCCTGCTAGGAATTTGAATTTATTATACATCAATGTTAATATGATTGTGGTCTCTGGATCTCCAAGCTGCAACTCATGACCTAAAGAAAAACATAACAGCTCTCCTCAGGTCTGATTGTCTTTTCTTTTTCTTACATGTTTGAGGTTCTTTTTCCCTGCTGACCCCCCTTCCCTCCTCACTGTAATTTTCAGTCATAGAATACCAGTTTGGAAGGGACCTACCTCAAAGATCATCTGGTCCAACCTTTTCTTGGAAAAAGCAGGGTCTAGATGAGATGGCCCCGCACCCTGTCTAGCCAAACCTGAAGTGTCTATTGTTGGGTGAATTTACTATTTCCCTGAGAAGATGGTTCCAGTGACTGATTGTACTCATTCTAGAAAATCCCTGTCTGATAGGGTCTTGCAAATGCACCATCCACCTTCTTAATGTGGGAATGGGAATGGAAAAATATTTTGTCCATGTCCCTGACCAGTACACAATATTCCTTAAGGCATGTTGCTTAATGCTGCACAATAGTAAGGAACCTCTGGGACTGGTGAAAGGAGATACAGTGTCTTTCTAGGATACAAGGGAAGAGGGGGAAAGGAATGAAATAATAATAGTTTTAAATTTCAGCTATTATTTTGATTTTGTTTATTAATATTTTAGGTTTAATAACGAAAATGTGTATTTTGGGCAAATGAAAAAGGAGATACTAGTTTTCTACTACTCCTATTTATAAAGTGTGCTTTCCCATCTCATAATGCACCAATGTGAAAGAACAGTGCTCTAATAACCTTACGTTATTGCTGAACTGCTAGAGGTAATGGTGACAACTTGTTATTAGAAGAAAACAATTTCAAACAGAAAATGCCATGCTGCAGTTACAGCAGATTTTTTTTTTTGTCAGTAATGAGATTTTTAACAGAGGGCAGGCGATCCTGTTTGCAGAAGGCTGAGGAACCTTACTGAGCCTCATTTAGTTATCACCAATGACATGGAGAGCTCATAAAAGTGAGGAGTCGTGCTACTTACCTAAATGATCTCTTTAAATTTAGTCTGAGATTTTGAAAGTCAAGGAACTGTCTTCAGGCAGGGAAATTAATGAATATTACACTGCAGTCTTATATTAATGAATACTATTGCCAAAATTAAATCCTTTCTTTCAGTTTACCAAGTTCATCTCTCGGGATGCTTTGTCTAAATTATGTCTGCTTGCAGCAGAAAAGGCATTTCTTACCTTAAATTAAAATTCCATTAACATCTTATTGGGGGAAAGTGGTGAGGAATCTATTTTAATTCTCAATACTGTTTTGTTACACTGTCTTTGCTGATGTCAAAGGCCTGGTGGTGTCACTGTGTCACAAAGATAACCACATCTTGGGTCATACCTTAGTGATGTCGCTTAGTGGTTTGAAAGACTGACAGAGGAAAAGAATTCTGAAGGGAAGAATGTAAATGAAGCTGAAGAATGGGAGGGGAGAACACAAAGGGTTTAGGCAGTCCACTGCATGCTGTATGTCCCATCTCCGAGTGCAAATCTAAGGAAAACATTACCTTCTGACAACTAAGGTAGGCAAAGGAATAAAAGCTTGGTGAAAAGAGCTGCCTAGTTTAAGAGAAGATAAGGCCTTAGTGGTTTTTTTACTCATAACTTGTAAATAAGATGGATCATACTTATTTAATTAATTCTTATACCAAAAGAGGGGAAAAAAAGTCAAAATCCTGTATTGAAATTCATTAAATGAGAATTTACAGTGTATTTTTTTATGCTAAGGATACTAAATCATAGACATGGTTCAAAAATATATTAATTGTATTTTTCTTGTGCTTACAAATTAGCATGGCATTTAAAAAACTTGCAGAGTTGCTGAACTGGCATGGAAAGGCCAGCACAGGCTCATAACCATGCTGTGCATGATGTTTGCCTTTATCTGCTCAGCTGAGTCATTTTGACTTGGAGCCCTGACAGGATGGCACAGTCAGGCCCTGTGGGAATGCTGACAAAATCATGTAATCGGGCTTGGGATCTGAGAAATCCATGCTTGAGTCATGTCATATCCATCCTCCCCCCTGCCCTCAAACAAGTTTCAGAAAAACTCTCAATATCCACACCACCTACACCTATTTCTTCCTCTCATGCTATAAATCATGAAAATTTTAGTTATCAGTCTTAGTTAATTGGCTTATACTGCTTGGTGTTATAGAGAAGCTATTGTCTATCTGATTTCAGAGATTAGTTTTGTGTGTAGAAACCTAGCAGAAGTCTGGCACAACACCAAGTGTTGTTTAAATGACATGGTAATGGCTCTTGTATAAATCGACCCCTAAAATTCTTATTTTTTTAAAAAAAATATCCTGAGTTTCTAGACTATTATGCAGAAATCTTTTAAACGCAGTTCCAAATGATATATTTAATTAGTGCAACAAACATAACATTACCTGACATACCTGATTTGCATGTAGTTAACTTAGATTTTTAAATCCATGTTTTCTTAAACTTGTTTGTCTTTGAAGTCCCAACAGAGCAAAGAAAACCCCTACAGAACAAAAATGCCCAGCCAAGTTCTACTTTTGAATAAAATAAGCTTAGGAAGGGGAACTGCTTCAAGGTTCAGGTCTTTTCACTAAGAAATATTAGGAAATATTTTAATAATTTTTGTGACTGTGGGTTATTTCTCTTCACAGTTTTAGTAGTATTGAGAGGAACATTGGAGATGGGTATCTATTCATGTAAAGCCATCTTATAGTTAGAATAAAGTAGTCTTTATTGATATAATCTATTGTGGTTAATGCAAAACATTCAGATTATCAATGATAATAATAATGACAGATAAAGCTTATGTGCTAAATAGACAAGAGACATAAAAGGAGAGACTGGTAAGAAAGATGGAGAATAGTGGGTTGTAGCAGAACCAGGAATAGGTTTTGGTTTTTGCCTTCCTCTGACAATATTCTATTATATCACTTTTATATTCATGTAAATGTTCTGAGATTTCAGCTGGATTTTTGGAATGCTTATTTTAACACACAGTGTAATACAGAGCAAGATTATCTCTGTGTGCAAATTACCCAAATAGATAAAACCTCAGCCACATAAGGCTGCCAGAATCCATTTAAAATATATAGTAATTTTACATGATTATTAAAAATACACGAAAAACTACTGACCATTTTTTTTCTTGCTTGTACAAAGCAAAAGCAAGGTGTTTTCAAATCAGAACATGGGTAAAGTGAATTTTCCCATATGTGAAGAACAAACAAAAGCATTGGCTACTGAAAGCTAGAACAGTTCACCATGGAAAAGCAAGATGCAGATGTCCTTGGCTGATGCAAAGGTGCTGCCATGTGCTCAGCTGACTTGCACAGCTGAATTCTATTGTTTATGTAGCAAAATCAACCTTTTACAAGCAAATGTTCGGTTTATTTTTTATTACCAAGGAAATTCTGTAGCAACCAAAAGTAAACCTTAAAATCGGTTACAAGCAAATTATCTGTATCTGGAGTAATGAAAGCCAGGCTCCGCCTTACGGGGAAGAAATTACTCAACAAAGAGATTTAATATCTTTTCCTAACTGATTGATGAAGGAAAACCTTAGTAGAGAAAATCTGCAAAATTGCTTTCTATTTTGTGCCTTTAGTGCTTGCTTCTTGGGATAGAATAAAAAACAACTTTACAATATTCTAATGGCTTGAACATCTAACTTTCTGGTAGAAACAACTTCACGTTTTGACTTGTTTTTTCAGAAGTTCTGAATAACATTTGAATATAAAAGTTGTCTTTGTGTTCAAGAATGGGAAGGAAAGAACAAAAATAGGGTCTCTGAAAATATTTAAATATGGAGTTATAGGGAAAATGTTTAAATAAGAATTTTTTTAAAATAATATTTAGAAGTATTATTTTTAAACAACACGAAAATCCTTGCTCTAGGTTAAACTAATGCTGATGAAGAGTTCCAGTTAAATTAATACTTCCAAAAGTAAGATATTCAAGCTCCAGCCGTGGGGATATTCAAATAGCCAAGCAGCACATACTCCAGCAGGTTCTGCTCCAGATAGTGATGACAGTATGTGATGCACATGTAATAAATTCAGGATTCAATTGATTTCAGAGTTTAACCTTCTCTTTATAAAATGTAAATATGTAGTGATTAGAGTGGCGGTTACCCCTTAGTCTCTTACCTCTGCCTCTTGCTGGGGTTTATGAGGCTGCAAATCTCAGCTATTGTGTTCCTGAGGCATTTCACCTTGAAGTCTTTGTAGCCATTTTCAAAATAATGATGCTGATTAACTTGAGGTTAGTTGATGACAGTAAATTGAATTGCAATCCCTTTGCAATATTCCTTTTATGATTCAAGGCAAACCAAAGTGTATGACTTCATTAACTAATAGAAGTGCTTTCAGTGTGAATATAGCAATGCTCTAGCGATTCAAGTAAACTATCTCAGATGGGAATGTTCTCTGTAAAACTGCTGTTACATCAGGTTCTTTACCTCCATAACAAATGCTACTTAAAAGTCAGAAAAATGTGTTTATTAGCCCTATCCTTTGGAATGTGTGTATAGCTTGTCACTTTTATACTACAGCGAAGTACAAGCACATTTGAGATATGCAGTGTTTGTGTTTTAATCCCTTTTGCTCCTAATGAAATAATCATTGGTAATTAGTGACCTTAGTCTCTTTCTTCCTTTGCTACTGATAAAAGTGTACGATGCATCTTTATTAATTTTGGTATCTCTTAATAAAAAAGTGTATTACTTTCAGCAAAATAGCAATAGTAATACAAATGCCAGCTTTGAATTATACCTGGCAGCTACAAATTAAAACTATGCATTCTGCCTGGATTTTCTTTTGCTCTTAAGGCACTTGGAGTAATTTTTTCTTGCTCTTACAGGAGAACTTATGAACTCTAAAAAGCAAACAAATAAATAAAAAATGCTAAGTAATTCTTGAAGCTGACATTTAGTGAATCACAATTGTTGCATTTTACCATGGTGGGACTTTAGCTGTCTTCTGTATTTAGTTTATCTCAATGCATTACCAGTGCTTTCACTTATACAGTTGTTTATTTAAAGTTCTGTTAGTAATTTATGGTGTTTCTTGGTGTCTTTTATTTATACTTTTAATAATAAAAAAACATTGTCAAAGTCAGGACTATATCCAGCCACAAAAATATTTTATAAGTAATAGCCTGTGTTTTATCAAGTTTTGGATATTTTCTTTGTTCTTAAGACTGATAGAGTAGTTTATGAAGATTGATGGAAAACTGTGGAAAAATTGTTGCATTAATACAGATACACTTGACCATAACTGTGCTGTAGTGGGTGTTAGTGCTTGGTTGGCCTGTTCGTCAGTCAGCTGGAAGTGGCACACAAAATAAGTAGTAGACTCTAAAGAAACTTAGTGGCATGTTACTAAGTAATTTATTTTCATAGCAATGAAAGTGGCTGTCCCTTCCCAAGGAAAGACAGGCATGCTACTTCACATATCCCTTTGTCTGGCATTTTTCTCCCACTACATTTTGGTAGTTCTAGTGCTCGGTTACTGAAGGAGAAGGGGGAGTGAGGACCTGAAGGAAATTAGGGGATTAGTTTTCTAGGTTGAGCTTTGAGAACAGTACTGAGGGCAATCCCAGAGACAGCAGCAAACTCACAAGACTATAAGAATTACTATACTGTTGTCTGGGGTGTTCTCTGTGGTCTGTCTTCAGCCCCTGCTTGTCATTCAGGTTTTTCTGAGAATTCACCAAGTACATAAAATAGAGATGGCATTGCAGGAGAAACAGAAACGTATCTGGCATCACCTGTTTTCTCTATCTTCTACTCCAGAGAAATAGTTGAGGAAAAGTCTAATTTTCTTTACGTGGATCTTATATGTACAAAATACATTGTCATTCAGAATGCTACATTCTCTGATATAGGTAGCACATTGTGCATTGGACTTGGTTCAATCTAGAAAACTATACATGTTGGCCTAGGTAAGCATATGTGTTATACTCCCTATAATTGTATTGCTGTCATATGTATTTAAAATAAGTCTTGGAATATGTGTTCATGTGTGTCAACATACATTTGTTATCTGCAGACTGAATCAAGCAGTTTATATTTAAGGCTTTCAGTTTTTTTTCCAGAGTAATGAGAGATAAAGGAGACCTCACAAATGTATGTGTGTGTGGTAGCATCTGCTTTTGCCACTCATTTGAGAAATTAAAATAAAACAGAAGGGAAGAAACATCTGTCCTCTGGAAATCACCCGTGTGTCCCTGAGTGGCTCAGAGCAGACGAGTGTGTCACGTGTGTGTGCAGCTCCCCAGTGAGAAACACTGCCCAGCAGAGCTGTGCATGTGCCTCTTACGAAGGAGATCCCAGAGCTGTAGGAAGCTTTCGGGGTGCTCATGCCCACAGCTCATTACTGGAACTGTCAAAATGTTTGGGTTGGTTAAAGACCACTGGACTTTCCTGCTGTAGGCTTGTAACTTAAGCAATGCAAAATGAGAAAGGGGAGGTAAATTCAGTGGGTTGGTGAGAATACCCTCTCAGTCCATGTTGCTCTGAAGTTCACTTCATCGACGGTTACCTGTGTCCTGCTGGAAATGATCTGTTGGCCTCTTTTTCCTTTAATGTTTCTGAAAGTCCAAAAACTAGCACAAAAGTTTCCTCTCCCATGCTCTGTCAAACTTAATCTAACAAATGCTTTGGACAAGCCTGGTGTTTAACGTACTCTGTGGAAAACCGTGTATTTTTCAGACTCATGACTAATACATGTTACTGTTCTTGAAGTTGATGGTTAACTACCAGCTTATTGTCTAAAAATTGTTGTTTGATTTGCTCCACTTGTCACTGTGGTAGAATTTGTTCTTGGTGTGTCTTGCAAGATGTGCAAAAGTTTCACTCATCTAATTCTGTTTAGTTTGTGTGCAAATGGATTTGTTGAATGTCCAGTGTCCCATTTACAAATGAAGTGGAGAGGGCCTTCAAATTCTGTAGACAGGTTTTTATTAGAGAAAACTTCTTCCATATGACACTTTTTTGTGTTTGGTTAGTTGTTTTTTGGTGGTGTGTTATGGTTGGTTGGTTTGGTTTGGGTTTCTTAATCAGAAGATAAAGGAGTAGACTTTGGTATTGCAAACTTATTGCTACATCCTGGTGTTGAAAGCTGAGGTGACATAATTTTTCATAAACTTTTGAAAAATAGGTAGTAGCAGAAGAGAGAGACTTGTAAAGACTCTATGAAATAAAACTTTTTTAATGTGCTGAATATTGAATTTGTAGACAGTAGGTCTTAAATTGTAGCAAACTTGCTTTAGCGAGCAACAAAAATAGGTAAAATATGAACACTTCCAGTAGTGGGTTTTTTTATATTCTAGCTATTCGAGTTACACTACAGGGTAACTGCATTACACTTACATTGCAGCTGATCATTTTTACTTTCTGAAGGACTGATGTGTCAAATATCTGGTGGGTTAAGATTTCCTTTATACTTCTACTGTAAACTGGCCAAAAGTTTTGCTGACTACATGAATATGCAAATACAATTGTACGCTGGAAAGTGGGAGGGTTATTTCATTTTATAATTGCCATCAAGAAGTAAGATCTGTGTTTTCTTAGGCCATGGGTTGCTCCATTGAGGTTTTTGCTCTTCTGTCTTCAGCGAGCTACGCGAGCAAAGGGTTAATTCAGCTTTGGTTCCTGTGTCTGTCATTGCTGAACCTTTCCTTTTCTCTGTGATTTAAACAGAATATACTTCAGTCTCCTGGCTGTCAATCTGTCAGTTTTCATGAGTGCTAAATACACTAGGGAAAAAAGGCAATTTATTACATTTTCACAACTGAGGAAGACTGGATGGCTCTGGAGATTGGTAATGAGCCTGGATGCTGAAGGTAGAGATACAGCACAGAGTATCTCACATGCTGCTAACGAATTCCAAGGTGTACCTGGAGAGACATTGCAGAGATTGCACCAAGGAAGCCCAAGTTGCAATGCTGTTGATGGGACCTGATTTTCTTGTACATGATTGAAGTAAACTTTGCTTCAGCTTTTCTTAATAGTCAGCTCTGGTACAATATAAATGTGAAATAGAGTTGATTTAGAAGATTGTGGTATTTTGTATGATGGCATGGTGTAAGTCCACAGTAAAAATGTGACCAGACTTCTACTCTTACGTAACAAAAATTCTACATTGAAAAAAACTTTCAAATTATTTTTTCCTGTGAAAATTAAGGTCAGAATATTTTCAAGACTTGTGTTTAGGCACTTTATTAGGGAGTTTCCTGCCTAAATATGGTCTTCCAGGAAAAAACCCCTATTCAATCAAAACCAGAGTTTGCAGTGGGAAGCTGTTTAAACAAAAATGTCAAACAGCAGTGGTTTCCATGTAGAAAATCTTCATCAAATGTGTTGACTTGCACTTATGTTTCACTGAAATTTAATGGTGCCCAGGAGCATTTGGCTCCAGTTATTTCAGTCCAGTGATGGGAGGCTGAGCTTAACTTTGATTGAAAATTCAGAGTGGTTGGGCCACTGAATGTGGAGAATAAATCTTTACTTTTGTAAGGAAGCTTGTGGTATTTGTTATTCACTAGCCATTTAGAAAGATTATATCAATATTTATTTATATTTTGTTGATTTATGTAAGGTCTTGTGATATTAAAAAGGTTAAAATTGAATAGATGTGTGGGTAGCTTTTATGATTAAAAGTGTATGACACTCTCCTAACTCTCAAGTGTTTTGGCAACTTTTTCATTCGTAGCTAGTTAAGATTTATGGATTTTTCTGAGATAATAGATTTAAAGTGCATGAAAACTAAACAATGCTCATATGCTGCTATTTTCTATCATCTGAAGCAATGTCTGAAACATTCTCTACTAAATCCAAAACAGCACTGTTGAAAAAAAATCTGCACAAACCAGCACAAAATAAAACACCAAACCTGACCACAAAACCTGTCAGCAAAACAATCTTCACTGTTGTAGAATTCATGAAAATCTATTGCCTTGTAAAAGATCTGATATGAGAAGATATTCTATTGATAGTGTTTAAACCTGAATCTTGATAAATAATAGATAAAGCAAGTGCTTTCAATAGTACTGATATCACAGTTTAAGGTTGAATTTTGTGCTAAGGCTATCCTAGCAATTTGCTTACATACAAGGCATGTGAAGTTTTCTGCTGGACAGGATAACTTTGAATTCGTTTTCCCTAACATATTTTCTATTTGGAAAAGAGACATTGCATCTCTTTCTCCAGTATAATAAATTCCTAGCAGAAGTCTTCCTCAGAAGGATGTTAAAGGAATAACTTTACTGCTGTGAAAATTGCATAAAGACTGAAGTACGCTCCCCTACAGTTCAGATTTTATGGAACATTGACACATTGTAGTTTGTTAAAGATTTTCACTTATGACCATCACTTGCAGTTCTGATGTTATCTGGTATAAATTAAATTATATTTTTTAGAAGCTGCTGCTTTTAACTAGCACCATGTTGTATAAACTAGCATGAACAAATTTCAAAACTGTCACTGACTTAATGGTTACAGGAAGAAGCTGCCTTAAATTCACCATCTTTGCCAGATCTACCCTTTCTATTCAAGGGTTTCCATAATTACACACTACCTGACAGATGGTACAATGGTAGTGACGTATCATGTTTTACTAATACATTTCTTTATCAGATGTTCACACCAGAAGTATTTACCTTTATATAACATTGACATCAATTGTGCAGGCAGCAAAACAGATTTATTCCTCTGAAGGAGTGTTTCTAATAAAATGAATACAGTGACATTTGGAGATGCAATCCTCGACGCCTGCATGTATCCTGTATCAAAAATCTTAATTCATAGCTTAGCTTGTTTTGCTGCTTTTCAGCACAATCACTAATGAAATTAGAGTGTATTACCAATTGCAGTAAAATAAGTACTATTGAACTTAGTGCAATTATCTTGTCACTGTAAAATCAAAACCTTGGCATGGGAATTACTGATAAACCTCACAGGATGGTAACTATGGTTTGTCCTGTGATTAGTCCTGGAATCAATATCAGGTTAATAAATCTTTGGTTAGCCAGACATCAGAATGTCATTTTGAACATCTTCCCTTGCTTTCTGGTGAGAATAACTCTGTGTACAATATCCAATTGTAATATAACACACTTTGAGAAGTATGAGAAATAAATGTAAATTTTCAGATAAAGGTATTTTTAAAGTATACCACTGCCTTATTGAAATCTTGGCATATTTAGGCTTTGTCTGTGTAGTCTGGAAAATCCTGGTTATGCAACCCACTATATACTGAGGGATCAGAGTTTCAAAGGATTAGCAGCTCAAGTTCTATAAACAAAGAAGGCAAAGTTTTTACTATTACTTCATGTCTTTATTGAGATTCATTTTCCTTATGGAAGTGCTAACTGTGTCTGTGAGTGAACAGGCATTGAGTGCATTACAAATCAATAATTAATTAAAATCTACTTGTAAGACAGTGTTGTACAGGTAAGAATTACTAGATGGAGTTGCTAATAGGGCATATTTTTGTCAGATACCTGAAGGACTGGAGCGTGAGCCTTACTTTGGTTTTGTTTTGGCCTTTAGTCAGAAGGCAATAAGTACCAATCAGACTATTGATCTGTCTCTACTTGCAGATTCTTTATTACCTGCTATTTTTATATGTGAAGGATAACTAACTTGTCAGCAAATGGGGACTGTATCAAAGGTGTGTTTTAGGGGCTTGTAACAACCAGAAGAGTATGTTGTAGCCAAAGCAGAACACAACGAGCTTGAAAAATGACGTCTCTTTCTTGTCCTCCAAAACATTGCAGAAAAGACATGTAACAGAGTATGAATGCAGGCTAAGAGGCAAGGTGACTCAAAAGAGATTATTTCAAGTCCTTGTATAAGCTCTTAAAAATTTAACTGGGAAGAGGAATATGCTTATAAAAACTAAAAAAAAAAAAAAAAAGTACAAAAATCCCCATGTGGCTTCCATGCCTACATTATACCTTTTCCAAGGTGCCTGGTAAAATTTAGTTATATAGATACAGGGGGTTCATGACAAAATATTTTATTTATCAATTAAAAATATCCTAGACATTCTTATAATATTGGAATAACTTTAGTCTTTTTCATCTTGATGATGAAATTTAACAATGTAAACCAACAGTAACTGGCTGATTAGTGTTTTTTATAAGTTCTGTAATTATAAGTCCTTGGTTTAAATACAGTCACGAGGGAGGTAGAGCAAGGTATTTGTTAAATAAATGTTATGTAGTTGAGGTGCTTTCCCTGCGGGTTGTTTAGCTGCTATATTTACCAAAATTGAAATATGATAGAATTGGCTTGTTTTGGTTTGGTTTTGGTATTTATATTTTGCAAATGTGTGTAAACTAGCTTGTCACCCAAGGTAACCAAAGCATAATTGGTTTGTCATTGTTGGCTCTTTCAGCTTTTTGGAACTCTTAATTTAGTTTTTCATGTGTTTGCAGCTCTTGTAATGGAACATGAGTTGCGTACTGTGTATCTCTTTCACGCAGAGCAAAATCTAATTAGCTCATTCTTAATAGCAAATAATTAGTAATGCTTTTAATAGATTCATAAATATTTGGGAGGGAAACATTATGAGAATAGGAGCTTTTCATACAATATTTTTACATGGAAGCAAAACTGATTCCTCTTGGTAATGGGAGCATATGAGTAATTTCATAATCTCTTACAACAAAATTTAAGCTGTAGTTATCTCCTTAATGGAGCTGGTTTAATTTATCTCTTCTATTCAATCTATGAAACTGTATTTCTTTGTTTTTCCTCTTATTATGTGATAGTTTTGCACTAGAGAAGTGCATCTTTGGGCTTTTAAAGAACTTAAGGCTTACACAGTGACTTCAAAAGTAGTGTAGTAACATTTGTGCTAAACATTTGGAAGGAGGAAAAAAAATGTTTGCTTTTAGGAATGCCATTAGTAGTCTGGTGACAAGGTGATTGAGTCTGTGCTGAGTGCTGGCACATGCTTTGGAACTTAGCAGAGGTCAGATCCTCAGGGCTTGCTGGTGGTGTGTGAATCAAGATTCTTTTCCCCACCTGCCCATGGGGATGTCGTGGTTTAAACCCAACCAGTATTCAAGTCCACACAGCTGCTCATTCACTGCTCACCAGCGGGTTGGGGAGGGAATTGGAAGGGTAAAAGCTAGATAATACTCATGGGCTGAGATAAAGACATTGTAGTATGGAAGACAAAAGCCATGCACGCAGGCAAAGCAAAACCAAGGAATTCATTCACTGCTTCCCATGGGCAGGCAGGTGTCCAGTCACCTCCAGGAGGGCAGGGTCCTGTCACATGTAATGGTGACTTGGGAGACAAATGCTGTCACTCCAAACATACCCCCTTCCTCCATCTTTCCACCCTTCATAAACTGAGCATATACTCTGCTCTGGAAAACCCCTTTAGTCAGCTGGGATTGCCTGTCTCGCCTGGGTCTCCTCCCAATCTCCCACACGTCTCCAACTCTCTTGCCAGTGTGGCACTAGGAAAAGGAGGAAAGGCCTTGGCTCTGTGTAAGCCATGCTCAGCAATTACACAAACATTTCTCTATTATCATTGCTGTGCTCAGAAGGACTGTAAAACCAGCCCCACACCAGTCAGTGTGAAGGGAATTAACCCTAACCCAGCCAAGGCCAGCACAGAGGGTGACATGTTTTGGTTTATACCATAGAGTGAATGAACTCAGGAGTGTCATCTTCTGGGGCCCGTAGGCTCTCTGCCAAACCTGCTGCCTACCAGTCTTCCTGCAGTTTGAGAGCCAAGTCTACCCTGTGAATAAGAGGTGTCATCATCAGGAAAGCTCCTGGTGCACCAGCTTTCCTGCTAATGCATGATTTGCTTGAATGGGCTAAAGCAGCATTGTGGGTCTGTGCTCCTTCCCAGCTGCACACCTTGGACAGACATGCCTTTAAATACCACGTATTTATAAATCAGATGAGGACAGGAGGCAGCTCTGCAGGGTCCCTGGAGTGGACGGGCACTGCGGCTCCCTCTGACAGTCCCAGACCCTCCCTTGCTGCCAGCGTGCTGTGCTGACCATGGCAAGGTGTCTTCCACACCACGGAGTGGGAGGGACTCAGCCAAGTGTTGTGGTGGATTTTATCCTGAAGGATGCTCACACATGATTATGATTTTAATTTTAATGTAGACTTACAATGTGTGATTAGCTAAACAACTGTGATGCAGTCTATTTCCTGTGTTTTGTACTAGGCAGGCAGGGGACAGGATAAAATACAATTGTGAACAATTTTTCTATAACCAAATAGTCTTGAAAGGTTTTTCTTCCTCGTAATTTAATGTTGCGATTCAGAATACTGAATGGAATGTTTAACCATGTGTTTTTTGTTCTTGTAGCTGCCAGAAATGATCTCTTTGACTGCACATTTCCCTGTTGAATGACTGTATGTTTCCCTCTTGATGAAAGAAGATATGAGGCTCATTTACTGCAGGAATCTGTTATGGATCTTTTTGCCCTCTGTGTGCATTTCAGATTGAATTCTGAAGTAGTCTTAAAAACTAAAACAAATATGCTGAAGTCTTAGATTCATATGCAGAGTTCTCGGGGTGTCAGGGGTTTATATAGCTTTGAATATATCTTTATTTTATTTATGTAGTATTGCATTATTAATATTTTCTTATATTGATAATATTTCATTCTATTCTTAGCTCTGTTCTGTGTATCAAGCTGCATGAAATAGGGTGGCTTTTTGGAAATGATAGGAAAAAAGACAACTAAAAGCTCTTAAAATAATTGGGAAAAGTCAGATTATAAATGCTTATTAAGTCATTAATTTCAGTTTTTGTGACAAAAAGGTACAAATCATTCTACAATGTGGAGATAGTCTTTGCAGCATCAGCTTAGCATTACTCAGTGAAATGTCCCATTTTTCCTCTTTCTTTTGGAAGTTACCAATGGGACTTCTTACTTAAAATTACTTATTATAGAGGTAGAACTATTGGGAAATCATGGATCCAGTGCAATTATAAATTTCATAATGCTGTACTGCCACATGCTGTTCTGATATGTGGAACTGTATTGATTCAGATATGTTTTATGCTTGGTGTTATGTATCCCTAATCACCCAAAGCAATCCTCTATCTCCTTAAACATTTTATGAGTTCAGATTTCAGATCTAACAATTTAGGGAAAGAGAAGAAAATGTCTATGTTTTGTTAGGGTAGATGATGAGGGAAACACTAGGGGGAAAAGAGAAAAGTATAACAGGATTGGAGTAAAAGTAACAGCTGTTGAAGAGGAATAGAGAAAAGTAAAATGTAAATAAAATAGAGACAAAAACTGTACTGTCAAAATGAACTAAAAATTTCTTTCAACTGTTCTAATTTCAAGTGAGTAAATACTGCTTCCTTAGGGAAAGGATGTAGCTACCTGTCTCCCTAAGTATGCTTGCAGGCCTGGAAGGTGTCTTGACATTCTTGACATTTACAACATGTCAACATTATGTCTCAGATAATATGTTGATAACATGAAATGAAACGTTTTAATATTCCAGTATATAAAATATAAATTTGATCTGTGATCATCAGAAGCAATAGGTAACTGAAAAAAGACTTCAGTGAGTAAAACTGAAGAGGGAAAGAACAGTTACTTCCACAAATATCAGTGCATAAACTCAGTGCCTGTGTAGCCCAAGCCTATGAAATGGAAAGGAGGGAAGCTCTAAGCTACTGTGGGGTGCTCCCTTCTCAATGTGTTCTTAATGTACTAAAGTGCTTTAAAGAGTTATTTTTTTTTCTGTTCTTGGTGTGTTGACTTTCCTCGGATTAGATTCTGTAGTATAGAGGAAAGAAGGTGATTCCTACAAAATCAGAGTTAAATATATTGGAATTCAGAAAAGGTGTTCCTTTTTTTTTTTGTTTGGTTGGTNAGGTACTGGATAGGAGTACTGTAAAGCAATACCAATTGAATATTGAATGGAAGCTGGGGACTAAAGGAAGGACATAATGTAATAATGGAGGCAATAATCCTGAGAAGAAAAGCAGGTACAGTGTTATCCTGAGCACTGAGAGGAGGGGGGTGATCTTTTGACCTGTGCCATGTACTTTCTGTAGCACTGACGCAAAAATCTTCAGCTTTATATTCGCAGCTTTGGTATAAATTGAAACTCTTAAATTCTTCTCTTGCTCTTTTAAACATCAGACTTTAGAAGCACCAAACTGCCTCTCGTGGCTGGGACAAATTGTCATGATACTCTTTCATCTGTCAGCCTGACCACCTCACTATGGTCCCCTTAGTTGAGTTTACTCCAGACTTTCAAACCGAAACCTGATCTTCAGGAAAAATACTTTTTTACTGTATTAAGTTTTTCACTGGCTGGAGTTTTCAAAAGTTGTGGGTTTAAATTTTTGATTGAAATGAACAGTTGAAAAAAGTCATGTCCTCTGTTCTTATAGGCAAGATTTTCCCCTTCTCTTCTTTTGTGGGCAAGAGGTAAGAAGGCACATAAGGCAAGCAGAGTTAAATCACGTAAAAATCACGTAAATTCATATAAGCTGTTTACCTTTTACTTACATTCCTAATACCTGCCTTGCACATACTTGTGAAGCTTCACCTTATGTAAAAAGGATGAGCAGGAGAAGTCTGATTCTGGACCTTGGGCAGGATTTAGAAAAGTATCTCTATCTTGAGGTCTGCCTTCCAGAGGAAATTCTATCTAACTCTTAAGAGATTTTTTCCTTATTTTTCCCTTCCTTGTTCACGTATGCTAAGGCATTGAAAGAGCAGCCATATGCCGTAAATTCTTTCATGTTCAACTACTTCTATACTGTATTAAATACATGAATTTGGGAGATCATTAAAATAGTAATTGGCCATAATTTGTAACATTTCTGGAATTCTAGCAGTAAAACAAGGTACAGAGAAATTGTTCTAACATGAATGCAGCTACTGTGCTGGAACGAGATGGTCTTTAACATCCCTTCCAACCCTAGCTATTCAGCACTTCAGATACTTCAGAATCTGACAGTATATTCACTTGTTTTATCAACTTTGACAGATATTGTCTGTGTTGCATAATATCTTCTGGGAACTGACAATTATTAGAAGTACCTTGTCAAAACCTGTTTTTAAAATTCCCTTTTGAAAAGTTATTTGATCAAGGAACGGAGCTATGACTTTTAGGCATGTGAGATTATTCTGCAGTTCTGTTGTTCAGAAAAACAAATGTAAACGGAGGAAAAACATAAACACACCTAATTAGATAATGCGTAGGACCAAACCTCACCTAGAATGAAAAGTTGTTTAAAAAGGTTTACCTTGGGCTTCAGTTTAAAACTTCAGAAAGAAAACTGCTGAAGTTCATTCTATCAAAATGAGTGTGCTAATACTAAGAAGAGTTGCTGTGCTGCAGTTTATATACTCCAAAAACAAGGTGATGGGGAAAAAGAACCAATTTTAATTTCCAACAATTTCTACCTCATTTGTCTTTGATATAATAAACTCTTGCTGAACAATGCTGAATGCCCCCTTCTATTGATATAGCTAATTTACTACTATTTTTTTTTTCTTTGCTGCCTGAGAAGAGCTTAGTCCTTCTCACTCCTAGTTGATTGGAACTTAGCCAGTTGTAAAATCCATAGGTGAAGTAGATTCAACCAGTCACTTCTGGCTGTCCTCAGCTCCCTAAGATTTTCCATTTCATAGTTGACTTAGTGCTGTTCTTTCACACTTTTTCTCATTCCTTTTTCCTGCATTGGGCCCAGCGTTCTGCTCCTGCTGTTCTACTTGCAAAAATAAAGTTGCAACTTACAGCTGTTCAGTGAATCTGCCCTCTTTAAAAGGAGCTCTTTGTAATTTCTTCTCAACTTTGTCAAGTATCCAGAAGCACAGATGGTATAAAATAGTGTAGCAGTAAGTATGGAAATATCAGCTCAGAAATGGGTTTTGTGATGCTGATTTCTAATTACTCTGTGTGTCTGATTGGCAAAACTGTACATCTCTATCTTCCTGCTCTGAGCAGGAACGTGCCACATTCTATGTTAGCCTTTCAAGAGGTGCAGATCTTCTGAATGTTGGCCTGAGCTTTTAGAAAATAACACAGGCACAAAGATCTGGTTGCCAGTCCTTGTATTTGGTTTCTAAGCAGAGGTGATAATAATGAGCAAACATTTATCTCAAGACTGACCTAAACCCAAATTTTTCTCTGGAGATTTATCAGTAAACGAAGAAAGGTGTGGGTTTTTCTTGTTTGGTGGGTTGGGTTTTTTTGACGTTATTTAGGGAAAGATCACAGTGCAGAGTCCTATGAAGTAAAGGCACTTACCATCCTTGCTACTGTGTTACGTGGAAAAAGCTCTCTGGAATCAAAGGGGTATTCCGTATGGAATAGTGTTGTGCAGTAGAGAGGTTCCAGGTATGGGAGATGTGGGGCAGCACGAGGGTGCAGGGGTAACACCGACATCTGTGGAGATTCTGAATAGATTGTGTGATATGGGGAGCTATTTCTGTGGAGTTGGGAGAACAACAGGTGTGTGTGTGGGTATAGAGAAGGTGATGTGCCATGGCTGAGTGACCTGTCAAAAAAGTATTTGAAAGGTCAGTCCTCAGAAAGCTTAAACACACTCCAGACGACAGCACCATGGACAGCATAGTTCTCCAGTCTGGGAGAGAGTTGCCACTGCTTCAAGTAGTACTTTTCTTCCTCAAATTTATAAAATTTTGAAACGGTAAATGTTGGATAGAGAAATACCAACTGTGATAGTATTATATTCCTCTCTGTGTGTAATAAGTCTATGTACATTTGATTACTACCAGCATTTCCCTTTGTTCTCTGATCTTTATTTCTGTTTCATGGTACTTCAGACTGTAGTTCTAGTCTCTAGATATTTACTATGGTATATAAATATCTTGCTGGAGCAAAAAGTCACTAACAGCCCTTAAAAATAGAAATAGCATCGAAACCAGAAAAGCTGTATACCCATAGCACTAAAATGGATAGTGTTTTGAGTGGTTTTTTTAATATTTAACCAGCCATTTTGATGTTAGCTTATTAGGCTGACCTAGAACAGTTTAATCATGCAGATTTGGCATCAATAATTAATTAATCCTGGGAAGAAATTAAGAGAAAAAGTAACTAACATGCATAAAGAGCTTAGAATCCTGATTCTCCTGGTAATCTTATAGGCTAAGGTTCTGATTTCTGTATGACCAACATGTTCTACTGTCAGCAATTCCATTAAATTTAATAGATATTCTTGTATTGCAAAGTATTGGTGGCTGTAAACAGACCTGACCTGGGTTTACAGGTCATTCTGGTGGCTCCATCTTTGGGTGATAACAGTTTAACAGTAAATGTTACTTACATTCAGTATGCTCAACAAACGTTATTATTTGTTCTGTTTGTCTTTATTTTTTGTGTGGCAGGAGTACATAAAGTCTCCTTTCAAGCCAATATGTTAGGTGCAGGAAAAAAACAATATGCACTTAAAGGAATTTGTAATCTATAAACTTGAAGAGGTAAAAAAAATGCAGCAATATAGTGAATTCTCTTCTTGGCAATATGCACTAGATCAGAATGAGAGCTGGAGGAGCAGCTTCATTTTTCTCACAGTTCCTTTATATTAAACTAGGCAATGGTGAGAGATGTGACCTTGTAAAATGCATGAGTAATCCTCCTTTTCTCTGGGTCTTTTGGTAGGGTTTTTTTCATGCCACCAATAAGAGGATTGAATGTAGTATATTCTGTCATGGAAAAGGTAACCAACCTTTAATTTTTCACTCATCTAAAAGCATTTAAGCAAATGAAAATCATGGTGCCTTGAAGGAATCATGTGTTGGATGAAATTTTCAATTGGCATTAGTTTTATCAAATATGCTTATATTTTATTTTTTCTCTTCCTGAGGTCTGTTTCTGCTTCTCCTTTGCACCCTCTCAGAAAGCTCCTGAAGAAGACAAAAGAGATTATAACACATTTAAAAAAAGGAGAGGAAAAAAAAAAGGGGAGTGGGGCAGATGGACAAACACTAGTGGTTTACCCACGTAAATCACAAATTGCTTCACTGAATGCATGCTTGAAATGCATTTTATAAATACATAAAGCATTTAGTTTTTGATGTTTGAGTGGTTTCCAAGTATTTTGTAGGAACAGCTACAGATTTCCTGGTAAATACAAAGAGGACAGGCTTTGCATTGTAACCCGGAAGGCAAATACAGAGAAATCAGAATTTCTGTGAATTGTTTGCATGTTTTTGTTCAGAATTTATGTACTCATATTTCATGTATGTTTTATAATACATATATTTTACATAATATATAGAAGTCTGAAAAGCTATAAAAGATAAATATCTAACAAGTCCGTCTAGATGGACATGCATCTTGGTGATGTGGTTCTTCTGACCTTTAGTGTCTGCTTGTCAAATGACTAAAGGTCTCCAGGAACTGAAATCCCATGCAAGATGGAGCTTTAATAGCAATTGTGCCTGTTGATAATTTTTGCCAAGATGAGACCAAATGTTTTTGCTGCACTTGATAATGCTCTGTTTAGAAGAACTGGTTATTCTGGTAGTATGAAAAATAGGGATGCATTTTACTCAAAGAACAGCTTGATTCTGTGAGTGTGTAACATATCAAGCTTTTTCACTTAGAATAAAGAAAGGAGCAAAGGTGGTGGGTTTTACACCAAGTAACAGTTAACAGTGTGAACTTCTTATGCAGAGAGCTCAAAATTTAGAGGACCTGTCTAGTTAAGTAGATGGAAACTGTCATGTGCAGTTCTTTCAGTAGGAATGAATTCTTTAGACTTTACTTTTCAAATTTGAAAGTGTTAATCTGTAAGTCAACTGACCCACAAATATTTTTCTCTTCTGCTTCTTGATGACTTCTGGTAAACATTTGCAAAGTGTACATATCCCTGTGAAAGTTATTTAGACCTAACATGCTGCTATAGATCCAAAAGGAATCTAAACAGCCTTGAATGAACTTGATGTGTATTGCCATGTTTTTTCCCCAAAGTGTTTTTTGATTTTGAATGTCTTCTCCCAGGTGCAGGTAAAGTGGTGCAGCTGGTCACTGCACAATCCTATTTCTTTTGGTCATTGTTTCTGGGAGAATATGACCCAGTAGACAGGCAGAAAAGCAGAGCAGTTACCAACCAATTTAATCACTGGGCAAAAGTCAATCCAAATATACTTACATAAAAAATAAATCGAAAATCAAAGGCAAAACCCCAGTACCAAACCATAACAAAAGCAGAAAACCAAACCCAAAACCTTTAGGTGAATATTTTATCAACTGAATGGAGCTCCGTTCCCAGCATTTAATTAATAACTGTGTATAGAAATGTTTGGGTGTTAAGAGTCTGCACATTTCTATTTGTTTCTCTCCTCGGGACAAATATGAAAAGAACATTTTCTTCTTACAATATGTTTTTATGGAGGTGGCTGTAGTCACTTCCGTGCTAAAAATCACTGAGACACAGGTGAATGTTTGTTAATCTGTAGAAAAATTGGTTCCAACCCAAAATAACTGTGGAAACCCAGACTAAAATAGAACAAAGGAATACCAGATTTCCACACAAAGCAAAATACGTAAGCAAGAAATTCAGATGATTTAATACAGTTGCATGGCCTAAAGCTGCTTTTAGATGTTCTGTCCTGAAGTGTTACATATTAGTGAAGCAGTGCTTTATCAGTTTTTAAGATTAGAAAATCGGGAAAGTAGGACTGATTCTTCTTAGCCTCCTAATACCTTTAGGAGTATCCTTAAATTCTTTTAAGTTCTACTTTTTTCCCTTATAAACTCTATTTTATAAATGTAACTTCTTTTTCCAACACCCGCTAAGTGGAAGAATCTGATGATTTCAGATGATTTTTCTCTCTATCAATGGATTGAAAAACCCATATTCTGTAGTTAATAGTAAAGTAAAACACTTGAAAATGAAATAAAGTTAAGTTAGTGAGGAGCGATAACAGTATCTGTACAGAAGAACACATTACACACCCAGTCTTCACGGAGAAAAAAAATCCTACTGATATAAGACTCCTTTTCAAAATAAAGATAGCAGGGGCTTGTATGTAGTTTCTGAATAACAGATAATTCAGAAGAAATAGACATAGTCCTTTCTTATGTTTTCTGGTTATATGTAGCAACTCAGTAGTAGCTTTGCACATCTGGGTGTAATTGACAAGTGATACACATTCTGACATAGATTTGTTTTCTTTCCTGTCTGATCTGGCCACTTCTGTGAAAAACTGCACACTGATGTTTGGGGCGTTTCTAAATTTACATTGATAATACCCATGAATTGAGCATAAATCCATGAAAATTTAGGCGCAAAGTAGAGTAGAAAGATAACTGAGGTGACTAAAAACTCTTCCAAAATGGAATTTGATGTGATTATCAGGTATTATGGGAAGGGGATTTTGACATATGAGTAGGACATGGGGCAAAAGTAAATAATTTATCAGTGTCTCCTTGATAACTGTCTGTTTAGACTGTCTTACTCTTCAATGCCCTTGAATATGAGTTACATTCTCTCTCTTTCACTGAGAACTGAAGAATTTCAATTCACCTTGCATTTCTGCAGGGTAAGAAAACATGCAAACACAACTGCCAGGGAGCTTTCAAGCCTTCAGGAACTAAGACTCTATAAATTGTTTTTTTCTATCATTTCAAAACAAGCTTGATAAGTGAAATTCAACCAACAAACAGTTGCATTTATATATATGTGTGTGTGTATGCATGCATGCAAAGAAAGCAAGTGGTGACAAGGGGTTTTTTTTTATTTTTGTCTAACAGACTTTGAGCAGACAATTGGTGATTATCAGTGCAACAGTACTTCTGTAGAAATACACATCCAAATGTGCTAGGAAAGAGAATAAAACAATTCAATGACAGTTCTTATTTTCTTTACCCTCCTCCTCTCCTTAAATGTCAACAGCTGTTTTGTCATGTAAACTGTTGGATAAAACCATACCATGTATAATAGCAAGGGTCTCTAACACATGCTTATGGAGAAGCAGCTACCATTGTTATGTTAGAGGCATTTGTTGTTAACTTACTGTTTAAGCTACCAAACATAATCTATTGATCACATCAAGGAATGGAAACTCCTCTGTTATTTGCAAACGAATTTCTGCTGGTTTTATCTCACTTCAAATATTTGTTTACCATCTACTTAGAGAATTTGATCTGTTGTCCTTTAACTTTAGATAACAGGTGCAATATGCATGAAGGCATTTTTCCTACTGCTTTTTTATTATCATTTCTCTGAAAAGTAAGTAGCATATTTTTAAAAGACGATTATATGAACTTCTAATATGCGTTTTGGACATTAAGTGTATATTAAGTATATCATGTTTAGGTACTCTTCACTGAAGAACATTTTCTTTCAGTACTTAGAGTTGTTTGTCATTTACTTTGAGTTTTCAAATTTGTGGTATCCTTTGGATACCTAATTGGGTTTGCTTATAGACTTGCAATGGTACTTCTACTACTTTGCATAACATTTCATTACCGAGAGCAGTGCTAGAATGGATTTTTAGGGGTTTTGCCAAATAAAGGTGCTCCTGATAAAGGTGTTCATGACAGCTAAAACCAGGCCTTTGAAACAATGTGGTTGATGTTTTGACAGTGTAGTGTTTGTGTAGTTGTATGTTTTGATGATATAATGGTGACCTAATGGCTATCTGTCCCTGAAATTTGAATTGTCCTGTAAGTTTACTGTAGGTAGACTGTGAATGCAAGGTGGTTTTGGACACCAGAATAAAAGGGAAATCCACATCACAACAAAGTGTGAAAATGCACATTCATCTCACTGGACTCAAGACTTGGGCATGAATATGAAAAGAGAAAGCAAATTAAGTTTTGGGTTGGGAGCACTGTTTATTGGTATGTATCCAGAGCAACAGCTACTGCTGGGTTCACCTTCTGCCAACTTGGAACAATAAAATAACAGAATTTGGAAATATACCAAGAGAAATGGCACTTCATGATCTCTGTCCTTAAGAGTAAGCTGATGTTTCCCAAGTACTGTTTGTTACTCATACCATTCTGAAAAGTTCCGAAAGAGAGGCCACAAAACTTGTCCCACGATTTTAAGAATTCATGTATATAATAAAATCAGAAATATTAATACATTAATAAATTCATTATAGTTAATTGAAACAGAAACAGGTATTACCTCTGTTAAATTTCTACTGAGAAAATATAAGTAGGTCTGAGATTAACTCCTATAATCTTGATTTAGCTGAAGAATTGCTATGAATAGGCATATAGGCCAGGCTAATCATTTCCAGAAAGCCTGGAAAATTGAATACATGCTGATCTTAAGTGATGTAAAATTGATGATTAAAAAACAAACAAACCCCAAAAAGCAATTGAAAATTCTCAATCTAGTATTAAGAAAGTATACTTAAAATTTTGTGGACTTCGGCTACAGGCAAAAAGAGTTTATATACTGCTTATGCAAATATATATACATATTTTAGGCTCTTATTAGCATATCAACATTTATCCTAATTTTACTAAGACGATCAAGTCATAACATCAGTTACTCATGCTTAAATGATTAGGGTCAGACAGACTGTTCTGTGTTTCTAGGTGTGACTTTGGGTTAGCTGTTTTCCTTTTGGGAAAGCACAATTTTGACCGGGGAGATAAAAACATGTGACATTGAAATAGAATAGAATTCATAACACAAAGCCAAGACTCCAAGTAGAAATCTTGGTTAAAATAGGGAGGATGATTGGGGTCTGTATGCAAAGAATAGAGGAGCTGTAAGACTTGTATTGCAAAAATAGTTTTAAGAAAAGGTGATGAAAAGAGAAACAGGAGAAAACTGAAACAGGAGGAACATCCCTGTAGCTGACACACCCTCTGACTATTCTTCTCAATTAGATTATATTTAAAATTTTTTAAAGCAAGTTTTCAAGTAAATATTTAATTGGCAAAAGTGATACAAATTTTTGCCATCTTTCATTTTTTGACTGTCTTATTTTTAATATTGTTTTTGGAAGAGTACTTGCTGCCATTTTGTCTCGCTGTAAAAAGTTACAGTTCCATTAAAGGGATGTTAGCTGCCATTCAGAATGTACTCACTGCTCCTTGTTCCCAGTGTAAGCCACGGGAAGTTTATTCCATTTGAAGTGGATATGCAGGAAAAGCCTTATAAAACAACGTAACATCTGTACTGGGAAACTAACAGATGGCTCTTATCTGGCTCCTTCATGTTTGTATAGAGGGTCTGGTGGGAAAAACCATTCCTGTTGGTGGTCTTTGATCTTAATACCTAGTGTAAACCAGTACAGCAGGGGGAACATCTGTCCAGAGTGACTCTGACAAGAGGATGTGTGTGCAACCTGCTTAGCATCAGAACTGCCTGGGCAAAAATGGTGGAGAGTGGGTATGTTCCCACATTCTGATTTCTTTTTGCTGATTTCTTTTTTTGTTTTCATCATTGAAGTTGTGCATATTTGTATTGGAGAAATGTCTTCCTCACCCAGCTATGCACACTAGAATTTGCATATACTTCAAGTACAAAATTCTATGTGATGTTATCTTTACTGTAACAGTGAGGATACAAAGCTCTACAGAGTATCCTGTGCACTAAGGTAAATACCACTCAGAGTATTTTATATCTTGTTTTTTCCTATTCAGAACTACTGGGGTTTTTTATTTCTGCTGTGGTTACTCTCTTGATCATTGTGTCTCAGAAAATAGGCTCCCATCTGTGATTATTGCTGACAGATCAGGTTTAAAACTTGAACAGAATTGCCCCTCAGAAATACTATGCTACCTTTCTTGTAATAAAGATACATAACCAGGTAACTAACCAAGTAATAAGAATCTGTATGAGGTCATTAAAATGTTATCAAACAAGCTTGTATCTGATTTGAATCTGTACCATAACTAAAAAGAGCATTTTAGCTTTTACATGTATTTTCAAGGAAATTCAGCTTATTCTGAAGTATGCTTTGGGCACTAGAGTATGCTTTGGGAGTGCACTCTGTACACCTGTTTTCTTGGTTGCCAATAAACCGTGAAAGAATGTGTCTGTCCTTTAGAGCAATTCTATAAATACTTAAGTCTTTGGGACTTGGCAAGTTTGGGGTTTTTTCTCCCATATTTCTTTTCATCAGTCTTCTCAATGGAAATTTGTAAAAACTGTTTAGAAAAATTAACATCTGCCATACATATGTATTATTTTATAAAGGTACCATGAACATGTAGAAATTCAGACATCTTCAAAAGATCATTGTCCTTTCATGACTTTTTAGGGTGAGGGAGGGTAAATGTAGTTTATGGGGATGGTTAATAATAATGGCCATGTCAAAATGTATTGAAGTGAGGAGCAGAGGAGTTTATATTAAGCATGTAAATGTGCTGAGTCTGCTCATGCACTAGAATCTTTCATGAGGAAAAAAGCGTAATTTGTCTTAGCTTTGCAAATACTCATTGTAAAATGTCTGTATCTAAACAATGTCATGTCTTGGTAGAGGCTTTACCTTATCATAATAGTCACGTGTTTATTTAAGCAAGATTTTAAAAAAATATTTCAAACCATTCAGTTTTGGAACTTTTCTCAAGATAATTGAATCATTCACTACAAAATACTTCATCGAACTCTGCCACTATATAAATCTCCAAATAGTTCAATCACTTTCAGGTCCAGTGCAATTGGAAATTACTTATTGTACTGTAGCAGAATTTGTACAGAGCAAGAATTAAACATGCGAGCTATGTTGTACTTTTAGTCTGCTAGATAGGCAGGCAGTCATTAAAGTTACTCTTTATGTTAAATGTATTGAAAACTTTTTCTCTGCTAAAGATAATCAGCTTGGTTCTAAATAGGGGAACGTCTGTGGGCCACAGGGCTGCTCAAAGGCACTGTGATACTTGCCCACTTGGGAATATATAAATATGCGCTTGTGGCTGAGTTTGAAGACTAATCTTTAGTTCAAGTTTTCATGCTGTGTCTTTGAGATATCACATAGCAAGGGTCTCTCTGGGATAAAGAGAAGGGGATGTCTGTGGGAGACTAATGGCTTCTATAACCTTGATCTGCTCTGTGCTTATCATAAGCCAAGTCCCAATTTGTCCCTGCAAATTGCATTTAATTCCAGGTTCATAGAAGGCTATATTTTTAGTTATATTTCCCCATATCCCTCTTGCTTCTTTGTTGCACTGTATTTTGTTCTAATGTATTTCTAGATGAAGTGAAATTGAATTTATTTTAATGGAATTTGAACCTGGCTATATCAGCAGAATTTATGGGCACTGCAGTTAAGAAACTTGCACCAAAGGGAAGAAACTACATGGACTTGATTGAATGTGCTCATATATTGAAGATTGGATAGCTGGGGCATCAAGCAGAGAGACACATGCACATCTGGTAAACTGGCCTTTATGAAAGGATCCAAAAGTGTTTGTCATGGACAGGCTACTAACTCTAGGTTATGACAGACTTTTAAATTTTGGGGGGGTTTTATTTAAAAAATGGTTACACAGAGCTGAAACTACAGAAATATTTGTTAATTAGTGACCCATAAGAGGTAAAACTCAATTAGAGAGGAGAAAAGTTTTGAAAACTCTCAATTTCAACATTTTGCTCAATAATATACCAGATTAATATTAATCAACCTATTACCATGTCTCATCCCTGTAGAAAGTCTGCCCTACTATCTAGAAGCCGCAAGAAAAGCATGCTTGTCAAGAAGATTAGTATATCTTAAGGGACATCAGTGATACTGATAAAATTATTTTAAATAGCTACAGCTGTGAATTCTTGGAGAAATTATTTTAAATATTGAAAGATCTGTGATGGGATAAATTCCCCAGGAAAAGCTAAAAAGAGCCATACACAAGTGATACTTGCTAGTGGTATTTAAGGATTAAATCAACCTAAGGGGAGCCCTGTAGTAAAATTACAGAGGTCCATAAAGTGCTTGTACGCAGAAATTCAAGAGGCATCTGTCATTGCTTTCCTCAGCCATGGTGACCATGGACAAAAAAACGTAAGGGAGAAACAGTAAACAGAAAGCATAAAGCACACTTGCATGTGTGAGGTTTGTTGTGCTGTGCACTTCCCTGTCTGGCCTTGCAGGAGCGAGGTCAGAGGCAGTCTGGAAACAGCTTCTGCAAAATAACAGTGGCTACTCAGGACTGTATATTGTTCTTTCTGTCTCTGATCCATTATTCTTCAAGCTGTATGTGTTAGGCTGCTGAATAATTTCCTGTGACTGCCTGTGATCTGTCTTAAGAACTTGTGTTTTGGATCAGTTTGTAGTTCCCTGAGCTAATTTTTCAAGCTCCAAGAATAAAATGGGAAACGTTTTCTATAATATTTAATTCAGAACAAAACCAGATGGCAGGATAAACTTTAAATCCTTATTATATGAAGGATTATAATATAGGTATATAGTGAGAGTAAACACAAAAAGATCTCTATAAAAATCTTTTCTTTTAAATGTAGGGTAGAAGGAATGGAGAATGTAATATTTGCACATCTGTCTGTCTCATAGGTGGACTATATAAGACCATGACATTTGTACTTGGTTTTACTGGAGGCTTGCAGTGTGACCTTGTGGAAGCTGCTTCATGATTCTGTGTCTCAGCTTTCCCATCTCTCCAATGATGTTTATAAAACACGTTGAGATTCTGTGGTTAATAATGTAATAGGAATTAATAATTCTCAACTGAGAGAAAGCAAGAGGCATATAAAGTTTTGGAAGTAAATGCCATGCTGAAACAGCAAATGTGACAATAGTCCTGCACTCTAGCACAGATAATGTGTAGATGGCATCATTATACATGTATATATATGTAAGAGAACAGGAGTGCATTTTCAGGTTACTTGAAATTTTCTCTAAGTATCCTGTAATTTTTTGTTCTTCATATGTAATTATAGTAACAACTGCTATAGGTTGGTAATGATGTAAATGTTCCATAAACTCCTAAATTCTAGTTCTAAAAAAGACATTAAAACTTAGTTTAAAGTAATGTAGTATAAATTTGCATTTCCCTTGAGAAAATTTTAAATAATGTTGCCAGTAATCCCCTGTTCAAATAATTGCTGCCAACACTTTGCTTCTGGACTTGTGGATTCTGTTAACTTTCGGTGAAAAAATATTCTCTTACTGAAAGTTGCTGATATGAAAATTGCCATTAAAACCTTCATGAATTGCCTTTTTTTATTAATTAAAGGTTTTGTAAATAACCTATTTGTGGATCTGGAATATTAGATAACTGGCTATACTTTGCTAATTCCATTTGTTAACAAAATAGTAAAAAGATTATTGATGTCATTGGAAAAAGAATTAGATTGGAGTCATGCATACTGTCAGATAAAACATAGTCTTCACAAATTCTGTCTGATTCAAGTAAATATTCTTTATTTCTTTAAAAACAAGTCAAATTCATATTTTATGGGGTTTTGTTTCTGCTAATTTGCTGCAGTCAGAGTAGCTCAAACAGCCTTACTCATTATTAGCTTTCTGAAGTAATTTAGAAGTTAATTTTTCTTCCTTGCAAGAGAAAAATAATTACTGTATACATGAGCATAAAATTATTTAGAGCTGGTAGAAGAACATGAACAGAAAAAAGAAATAATAATTGTGAGCCTGAAGTGTTTCTCAGTGTTCAGGCAGCAGAGTTGTAAGCTTAAAAAAAATGCTATTGAGATCTCCAAACCACTTGCACACCCACGAATCCTCCTCTTCTCTTTGGGATGTTTCAGTCTGGGTGGAGGGACAAGCAGATGAGTTAGAAACAAGTTTGGTCAAAGCCAGGGCAGGGTTGTGCTCTACCTGGGTATGTGTAAGACATGCAGGAACAAAGGTGAATCCTGGGCCCCATCCTCTGCTACCTTTTAACCAAGGACTTGGATGAGGTGATGGAGAGCTGGGTCATAAGGTTTGCAGGTGACACGAAACTGGGGGGAGAGCAGGTCACCTGCTCAAGAGCAGGACTGTATATTCAGACCTAGACAAGCTGAAGGAATGGTCTGCTGGGAACTGTATGGAATTCAGCAGGGACACACAGTGCCCTGCTCCAGGAAGGAAGAGCCTCTGCCAAATGGGGGTCCTCCTGGGCAGCAAGTGGGATGTGGGCAAGGAATGTGCCCCGACAGCGAAGCCGGCGAGCAACAACTTCTGTAGCCTTTCCTACGTCTTGGGTGGATACATCAACACTCCATAAACTGTAAATTTTGCTCAGTCTATCAGTCTGAAAATTCAAAAGTTCAAGAAGCAGTGTAAGTACCCTCTGAGATATCCTATAATTTAAGAAAATCTTTACATTTCCTAAATTAATTTCCACCTTCATTTCACAATATATTAGTGGAAAACTATTAATTTGTGGACTTTCTGATTGCTGTAGTGTAGTGATCAAAAAGCAAGGAGTATTTTTTTAAAGTCTCTTTGAAGAATAATGAAAGCAAATGAAAGATGAAGGAACTTAATAACATCAAAAAGATTTATAATTTGATGCTGACCTTTCTATTTGCTACCAGCCTGTTTCCTGTTTAGGACTGTATGTTCTAAGACATGCTGTAGACAGGTGGATCCAAGCTACAGCTATGAATCTAGATGCATAATGACAGCAAGCAGCTTCAAATCCATATTTCTTGGTGAATTTTAAAGTTAGTGTTTCCCTGATGAGCAAAACAGAATTAATGTCATGATGCCTCTACTTGTTAGCCTTGAATTTCTGGAATTTATTTTATGGCTGTAATATAAAATACCATCATGATTTTCTTGTTTTTATTACATTGTGATTACGTAGTGTATAGCTTTCAAAAATTTCAGAGGTGCATATTTACTTCAGAAAAATATATGACTGTATGTTTTAATGATAACATTATCTTTCTTAGATTGCTTATCTATATTAATGAATTTACAAAGACAGGAGACCTTAATCATGTGTGTCACAGTACTGTTGTTGGTTCAGCAATTTTGCTGAATATAATGAATTGTCAAAGCAAGGCCAAACACTGTCCAGTAACTGATATGCACTTGCAGGTAAACAGTGAACAGACCACTCCATTTGTTTTGTTTTTGTTTTTTGATTGCTCTTATAGTTATGCTGACCAGAAATGTAATGATACACAAACACAGAGTTGCTTAGTAAATAAAATACTGTGAATCGTTTTTAATTTTATTGTATTTAGCATCATAGATCTCTTATGATGCTTATGTATGGGAAAAAAAAATTAAAAAATCCTTAAGGGCTAAAAGATCTGCAACAGTTTAGACCAGAGCTACCCATGACACAGATGTATAAAATGGCTATCGAATGAATTATGCGTTCTTTTTTCCCTTATTTTCTGTGGTTTTTTTGTTGTGGGTTTTTTTACAAAATAGCAGGTGATTTACTCTCTTCCTTCTCCTGGTTTTCTTGGGAAATAATGGCATGTAAAACTGCTTTCCCCTCCTGTATTCTGAAATGACCTTGTGATACTGATATGCTAATGTATTCAAATGAGACATTGTTTTTCAAAACCCACTAGCAGAGATTAAAAAATGCCAGTATACTAAAAATAGAAATACTTTTGAAATGGGGGGATATAAATTTAAATATGTTGACTAACCTAGCAGTCAGGTTCTGAAAATAAATGTTATGTCAGAAGGCAGCAACAACACAGGAAGGTTGGAGCCACAAACGTTTCAGCAATAGCTGCACTGGTTTCTTCAGTGGAGGTGTGTTGGATTAGCTTTGTTGTAGAGTGAAGCCTGGGTGACACAGCCTGGCATTGCTGGGACTGCAAGTCTGTCAGCCACAGTATAAGTGAGCAGAGCCACAGAGGGATGTTTTTGCCTCCCAGGGCACCCCTGTCCGGGTTTCTCTGTGCACACCATGCTCTCTGTGCAGGGCAGACCCCCCTCATTTGTTTTCATGGCATGTACATCTGTCCCAGCAAACCTACAACCTTGGTGAGCCACAGGGCAAGGTGCAGAAATACCTGCCCGGGTCTTGTGTCCCTCAGGTCAACTGTGTTAGTTTGGCAATAAACATAAAATAGTGCTCTCCCCAGTCCTGTCTCCCCCAGAGTTTACCTATCTGATTTATTTAGAGGCAAATTCCATCTTATGTTTAATGTTTACTATACAAAGTTGGTTAATCTCTTCTGTTCTCGGACACAAATCCTGCAATTCCTTACTGGGAGGAATTGGGTGTGTGGCTATTTGGCACCTTTTTCTTCCACCTGTCTGAGTTTCTCAGCTTCTTAATGTCTTACTTTTTTTAACCTGCATTGTTTTGGCTCTTTACTGAGAAGCACATGAGCTTTTTCTCCACATCATTCTCTAATTAGGAGCTTCCTTCTTTGCAATAGAAATTGGTTCCTGCCCTTCACATTAATATCTTTTCTGTTTTTTCTCTTCCAAAGCCCAATCAGACTTTCTTTGTAAAATCCTAATACACATTTGTTCTTACAGTGCCTCATAATTTCATGTCAGCAGTGGAGGTCATTAATGCATTCCTGCTTCATATTAGTTGATATAAATATGAAATACCAATCTCCATTTCAGTCCTTCAAGAACTGATGACCTCACTGCAGTTTGATAATTTTTTAGCACTATCCATTATCATATTTTCATTAAAGAACACTTTGCCCATAGCTCTTGAAAGCTACTCCTCCTCCAGCATGACTAATATTTGTGTGCAATCATATGAAAATCATTCCTAAAATTCAGATTCATGCCTCTTAATCAGTTACCTTTTCAAAGAGAGAGAGGATGTTAATCTAATATTTTGTCTATTTATTATAACTTGCAGAGCATTGTTGCATTTTTCTTTTACCTCCATATCATTCATGTGAGTAATGGATTTCGTCAGTAATGCCTGTATCTGTTTCACATTGTTCTTAAACGGAGCTATTCCAATTGATTATTTAACCAATGTGCCTAACATTTCATAAATGTTCCCTGGTGGGTGAGAAGTCACAGTGGATTTACATTCATTCATACATACATACCTTCTTTGGGTTTGGGGTGGGCGTGATGGGCTGGGGGTGGTTTGTTGTTTTCTGGTTGTTGAAATCTATGGCTGGAAGAAGCTGAACTCAACCCTACTGAAGTAGATAGAATTAAACAAGCCTGAAACTAAACTGTGTGCAGGTAATTGTGATTGTGGCGTCAGAAATGAGCTGAGTAATTTTTTTGCCTTTGGGCTGTGGAGAGTTTCACAGCTTTTGTTTCAAACACCAGCGTTATATCATTCAAGAGCTAAAGCTAGGATTCATTCAGCTATGTTTTCATAATACTTAGCCATTTCTCTCACTTGCAGTGTTACATTTATCTTGAAGATGATTTATTAGCAGGTTGAGAAACTCTTAATATTGGGGTTATGATCTAAGTGTGTGTATACTTGGTATTGGTACTTGCTTCATTTAAATAAACTTTACATTCTTGTGCTTTCGCAGAGGTAGCCCACAAACTGTAGGATCTAACGCCATCCTCTCTTCCCCAGGCTCTGCACTGCATTGGCAGAAATAATTTGCCTGTCACCCAGAGCCACACTGGAGTAGAAACCGCTCCGATTTTTAAGTACACATACACTGGTAGCAGTTGTTTTCTATACTCATATCCCTGTGTTTCATCCAAAACAAAGTTGGGGTGGGTTTGTTTTGTTTTGTTTTTTTCCAAATGTCAGATATGAATGGCCAAGAAGGAACTTTTTTAGGTCTCATGACTGGATTTTGTACAGAGAGCGAAAAGGTTTATATGGCACAAATACCAGAATTATCTGTTGAGTGTGCATGTAACAGGCAATAGAGCAGCAGGAAGTCACTCGTGTGGTGGTGGGGAAAAGAGACAGGCAAAGCTGGAAGGAAATGAGGCCAAACAATATTAGTTTGCTTGTTCTCTTATAAACACCTCACTATTTGAGCTGATGAAGTGAAGTCCGTTTCTTCACCTAAGGAACATGGGTAAGCAGGTATAAACCATCTTCATTTCAAGACTTGACCTTAAATCAGCTCTTGGCTGTGGAACAGCCTGGTGAAGTTCACAAGTGAAATTATGTCAGGTAGCTATGGTAGTTTGACTAGTAATAAACATGGAATTGCTGAGAAAGAGGGATCGTCTCACTGTGCAAAGGGAATTGGTTACCCATGTTGAGGTTGCAGTTACAAAGTTGACTTTATCATACCTTAAAGAGTAATTATGCTGCCTTATGTTCCTTTGACATGTACTGGAAAGAGACTTTTTATAAATTAGGCTAGAGAGCAGAGGCCCTGCTGATCAAGGAATAATAATTTTGCTGTAATCCACTTGGAAGTACAGGATGAGACGCCTTTCAATACATTATGCTCTTATGATTTATTAATGAAAAATATATAAAACTTTTACTCCATGAAACTGTCATACTTTTGACTTCTTTCAGATGTTTTCTTGCCTAGTGACCCAAGGAATGATGCACAGTGCTCTGTTAGTCTTTCCAGCAGTATATGTACTAAGTGGGTGACTGGGGTATATTCAGCATTTTAGTGTATTGTGCAAAAATACAACATATAGCTACTTTAATTCAAAAGAAGGTCATGTTCCTTATGTTAGCACCTTGTTTTAGCAGAGTTAAATTAGATTGAAACCTGCTTTTAACTTTCTCAGTTCTCATATGAGAATGTATAAATCCTACCAATAAGAAGAATCCTGATTCTCCTCAGCTGTCCAAGCAACCTTCCTACAAGGCTGTTAAACAAGCAGTAATGAGGTGAGTGTGTGCAGTGACACTTGTAGACACCACCCAAGTGCCCATACCCTTATGTCTTTTATTTATATTTGTCCATTTTTCTAATAATCATGTTCTGCAGAATTGAAGAAAATGGTTATTTTTTTTTCTGCAAATACCCAAGGAAGTGGAATCTCTGAAAGAGATATTTTGCCACCAATAGGTTATACTCCTTTGAAAGTGAAATAATTTATATGAGTGCCAAATACTGGATTATGAATTCCACCGTGCATGTTGTGGGGGAAGGGAGGTAAAGGGCTGCAGCTTTTCTGTTAGCACCTCTCAGTGTTGTATATGTCTATGCAGTGGTGTGATATACTGGTGTCTGATCCACAGTATACATGTTGAGTATCTCCTGGAAAACAGTTGTTTAGTTTTAGGAATTGCACTGGAATAAGCTGTACTGATCAGAGAGGATGAGCAAATGGAATAGTTTTTTTTAATTTTTGACTGAAGTGAGAATTAGTAATTAAGCCAAACTTTTGAGAAATTTCCACATTTAGATGGACTAACTTTCCGCATCGGTAATTACAAGTAATTACCATAGTATTGTAATGTGGAGCATTTGTGCATATGTGATGACAGGAGCCATTTTCAGATGCAGGTAGAATTGCACTCTGTTTAACCAAGTGTGCTCGTGCAGTTTGTATGACCAGCTTTTATTACCCAAAGAGCAATTCCACGCGTGCAGCTCTCAAAATGAGCCAACCCCCTAGTGAGTTTACCGAAGAGAATAGGCCTGTTAATTCAAAGAGTTTGGCTGCCTACCGGGGACTTGGGAGTAAAATCCTGTCTTTGTGAAAAATCCAGTGGGAATCTTGCTATTAACTTAAATAGCTGCAGGATCAGGCAGTATATTCCTATGTGACTTTGGTGCTACATTTTGCTCCTCTAAGCAGTGCTATTGTGAAACGAGGGGTATTTATTTCAGCTACTTTTTTTAAAAATATACCAGAATTAGGTTAAATAAATATTATGAGTAAGCATGACAGATGATTAAGCAAAAAAAGTTAAAAATAAATAATTATAGTTGAATCTCAGCTAGTGCTGAGAGTACGTGAGGAAAGTAAGTTTTTTCTGTTTGCTGTATTCTAATTTTTATGGATATATTATTAAAATCTTTTGTATTGCCACATGAATTACAAAGGTATTCGTGGTGTTTAATTTCCTAGTAATAAGTCAAAAGTAATACTCTATATCTGTTATGGTTCCTCTGTAAAGTGCAGAGGGACTAAGTTGTTCCATATTTTCCTATATTTGCTCTGCAAAGATTAATTTGAATGCAACTAATTAAATAATGTCTGCTGCATTTTCTCTGCAGTGTCTCTGGCATATTGAAAGTTGCATAGTGTGCCAAAGAAATGCTTTTTTATACAGTATAATTATACACAAGTATCATTGACACTGTCAAGCCTGCAAAATATTTATTTAGCATGTAAAGCATTGAGTGTTAAAAATCTGTAACAAAACTTTGAGGGGAACAAAAAGAGAAAAATCTTTAATCTGACAAAAACATTTTTGAAAATAATTTAGAAGGGATTTGGGAAGAGTGTAGTGGGAAGGAGTTTCTTTGAAACATGGCATTCTATGTAATGCTTTGGCTTATTTCTTTATTTAAATTACCTGACTTTAGTAAAAAAAGCATTTTTTAGTAACTCAAACAGAAAATACACTTTAAAGGATTTACAGGTGATTTTTGCTTAGTCAGAACACGTGTGGGGATATTTTAGCCATTGGACAGTTTATCTTTACTCCCTCAAGTCTATTTTTGTTTAAAGACACATAAAACTTCATAGATGTGTTCCTTACTGAATCAAAGTTTAAATCATGATGTAATAGTCCAGGAGTTTTCTCCAACAAGTCCTTTCCAAACTGTGGCTCTGCCATTTGCTGAACCAATTTTATGTGCTCTAAGAGTATACAAAAGTCAGTTGTGAAGGGATCTTTACCAATTCCTGTGCAATGGCTTTTAAGCCTTCAAACCTTCACTCTTTCCAGGCTTGTTCATTATTTCTTTACATGTATCTTAAGAAAGAATAAAAAGGCCAGTTGCAAAAATTATGCACTTTCCAACTTTCATAACTAAGTGCTTCAAAGTTTCAAATAAAGACAGACAATGTTTATATTTAATTTTTGTTCTGTTTTGTTTTTGTGGGTTTTTTTGATTCTATTTTACTCCTCAATGTACACTCAAAAGACAGCTGAAATCTACTGATAGTTCTGTCCATCTACAGGAAGAGGGAGAAAGAATGAACATTGAATTTGTATTCAGCTCAACCAAGGGCAAAGTGAGAAAGTCAAAGTGAGGCAAGCTCTGGGCAGGTATAACCTTGGAAACAGATTAGAATAGCTTATAGGAGTTTCTCTGTGATTCTTTAATGATGGACCTTTTCACCGGCTAAGAATGTCATGAAATGGCACATGGACTTTTAAGGGTGATGGCATTTTTGTATGCAAGCTGAAGAAAGGAGGCTACACAATTACTGGGAGACTTCAGGTTTTTTCAGGGGGAGTCTGGCTGACTAGCCCTGAGAGAATTGGCCGTAGCTAATAAAATTGAGCATTTGCAGTGTGAATACCTAGCTGAAGTAATTTAATTAGTGCCTATTTGTTGGGGAAACAAGAATCCCCTGTAGATCACCATAGTAGTTGATATTGGATGCATAGTGGCTATTTATGTTAAATTGTAAGAATTTATTTGATTTCAACCAAATGACTTGCATTTTCACGTGAACTTTGTGTGGTTGAGTCAAATTTATCTGTAAATTGTAAATAAATTTAATTAAAAAAAACCTTGTATTTTGACAGAAGTTTTAAATATTGTTAGTGGACTTCATTGCCCCCTGGATACCAGAATCAAACATATTAACTCATTCCAGGCATAGTGTCTTGCTCAGTCTCATCAGACACTTATTTAACAAGTACTGCACCCATTTCTCTTTTGGCTATTGCTGTCTAATTCAGAGACTGCCTGCCAAGAGTTTATATAGAACATAAAAAGCGTTCTAGGTACCAAGTTCTCTGTTGTGCTTGTTTGATGTCACCACCCGTGTCACCTGTGCTATGGTGTAGTAAACTGGTGTCTCTCTCTGGGGAACTAAAAAGCAATCTCATGAGAAGCTCCACTGAGAGCAGAGCCACCTGGCTGTGAAAGGCTGATGTTGATTAGACAAAGAAAAGAATTTTATACCATTCTTCAAAATGAAACTTTGTCTCAGTTACCTTTTAGTCGTCTGCTTTGTGTTCAAGCAGTTGTAGAGCAAAAGTATTTTACATACTTCCCATGTTTCTGCTCAGGTTTCTGAAACAATCTGTTGTCTTCTCAAGAGAGAGTTTTCCTGCTGTATTTAGCAATAAATATGGATATTTTTATGAAGATGATCAGCACTGAGAGGTGTCACAGCACGTTTGCATGTAGAAAGGATAGTAGATGATATTCTCGATGTGTGGCCTGCTGCCTACAGCATCATTTGCATGACTGGCTTTTTGTCTCCATTGCATCATTATCTCTATCCAATAAACTGGTTCTTTGCTGCTGCCCAAAAGTTCTCTGTCCCTAACCATTTGCACACTGAAGTACCAAGTGCTGCAGAGTCGTAACCAGCCCCATCTGCTGCACTTGCCACAAATGGAGCCAAAAGCCATCCCCACCAATGGGGCCCCGAGTCCTCACACTGCATGTCGATGCAAAAAAAAAAAAAATAAATTAATAGCTGGATGTTTCTTAATAGCAAGAAGATACTTTTCTCCTTTCTTTTGTTACTGAATCATTTGCTTTAATTTATTTCAACAAAACAGAGAACACGCAGTTATTTGCGTCTTGCAATCATCCAGTCTAGGAATTTTGTGATGAAAAGGCTAGAAGAAAAAAACCTTGTCCTGTGATCACTAGATTTTCAAAGTAGTCTGTCAGCATTTCTGAATTTATACGGAAGGCATATATTAAAAGTTAAATTTAAAAAGTTAAACTCTGTTGCTTTATTAAAATTCAAGAAATTACCATTTTACTGCAATCTTAAATGACTCCATGTATAGAAATGTTTTTTCAATGTAGCTATTGAATGAAGGCTCACAGTATTATGCTGTTGTTATTCTTGAGTGTTCCATTTGAGATTCAATTCAGAGGCTGACTTGAAGAAGGGGCCTTAAATCAGAAAAGACAGGTAGATCCCGTATAGGGAGAAGATAAGGACAACCCAAACCAGTAGATTGCACATTTCATTTTAATTTGAAACATAGTATTTAGGTCCTGTGGGACCAGTCTTTCATGCCACTGACACGAAGTGTAGCTCACTATTAAAATTAGAAATCTAATCAAAACAAGCTGTAGGACTGAGCTGGTATCTGCTATTGTCTTTGACAGTATCTTTTAGATGACTTTTTTCTTTTGGAGGAGGAGAGGGTGACTTAAAATGTCCTGATGCTTAGTTCCATAAACTAGTTCTATTAGGAGAAAATTCTGAAAAAGGAAGATGTCTCTTGTAGATGATTTCTTAACTGGATTTTTAAAAGCGTCTTTAGAATTTTCATTTAATTTCTATTTTCAATGTGAAAAGAGCAAAAGCCTCTTGTTCATTCCACATTGTTCTGAATATTCTCTCAATTTTTTTTTTTGCTTTTAAATTCTAATTCAGGAATTCATAATTGCATTGAAAAATTATTTTATATGTACAAAAAAGATAAAATATATTTATGCTTCAGGGAATAAATAACGTCTCTGATATTACAGAGTAAATAATTCCTATAGTGGTCAATCCTGTGATTTGGATATCAGACTTAATAACTCAGTTCTTTTATTCATTACAGTATATCCCATAAATCCACAGAGTTCTATCAAATAAAAAGGCTGACAAGAATTAATGCAAAAATATCCTTTGTTCTCACAACGCTGGACACAGTTCCTCATTAAATATATTGGCAACAGAACTCATCTGCATACCCTGCATAGTTTAATTTCATTCAGTGGATTTAATTGTTGTACCTGCAGACAGAAGATAATCTGTCACATGGCATATAAACTATGCAGAGTGGGAAAATCACTTTAAATTCCTTTGCTATTGAAGCCAATTTTCATCCTCACTGAGGGAGAAAATATTTTTTGTTCTGAATGGGTGGTTAATATATTTTAACTACTTCACCTTTACCTCCAAGAATAACCCTAATAAGAATTTCCTTATTTTCCATGGAGTGCTCACAGCTATTTCTCAGATACCTCTGTCTACCAGGAATTGCTCTGAATAAGTGAGGATTGCTGTTGGTTTTGGGAACAGTGCTTATGTGTGGCAGCTCTTTTTGTTTTCAGGCATGACCAGCAATCGAACAAATCTTGTTCTAGAACTCGGGGAGTCCCACAAAGAAGGGATCAAGGGCATCATAGAAGGGTTGATATAGCGGGGGCTGGAGAATAAGCACGGGTAGGACCAGTCCCCAGCTTGGGCAGCTGGGTTACTATGGATGTTGTTTCAACTGCGAACAGAATGAAAACCCTAAAATACAGGAAAACACTCTACAAGTATGCACACTGTTACCCTGTTGTGGGATGAGTAGTTATTAAAAAGGGAAGCTTGTACTGGGTGTGAGTAGGGTAAAGTTGCTTACCATAAATTGTGCTTGTTTTAGTCAGGGGGTGGACCTATTCTGGAAGAAACGCCCAGAGATTTCCTTTTTAATTTCCTTTTTTTTTTTTTATTTGACAGCAGAAAAGAATATATGAATTATTTTTTCTGGTTTGGTTTTTGAAGTAGCCAAATAGGATTGTACACATGGTACTCGTACAGGGTGATCACTAGGAAGTGATTTATGGAGATATTTTTTTAGAGTTGTGGGGAAAATGGAGCTGAAATCTCTTTTACTAGGCTCCAAATCAGTTTTGAAGATGTACAGATCTTCCTTAGCCATGCCCCATTGTGCCCAAACCATGACATTCCTGTGTCTGCAACATTTTCTAAGGTTACCTTCTTTTGTAGCTTTAGATAATTATATTCTGTTGCAGTATAATTTTGAGATAATGTTTTAAATTCCTATTTCATCCCTAAAAAAAAAAAGTAAAGGCTGGCATGGCAAACACAGCAGCTGTGTATCATCATTTCTTGTGTGTTTTTATGGTTTTTTAGACTGCAAAGTGGAAAAGGAAGGGGCAAAGGAAGAATGTTGCACTAGACCAAAGCATTCAGTCAGAAAGGTTTGGAAACAGCAGGTCTGATTAAACATGGTATTCCACCATTTGTGCCTCTGTATGGGTGTGGCTTCTTATATAAGGAATCAAACAAAATAAAGGGCTGTCTGTCAAAGACTTGTAGAGACAATGCATAGGCAGATTCTAACAACTTACTTGCAGGTGCTAGAGGATTTATCAATCTTCACACAAAGAAATGTATATCATAGCCAGAACCTTGTAATAGAATAGCAATAAGCTCAAAAGACCACTTGTGCCATGTAAATTATCAGTAAGATTTTTTTAAGGGCTCTTTGGGCCCAAAGTATGGTTAGAATTTCCATGTTTAGAATTTCTTCCTGTTGTTTTGATAAGACCTGGATACATAAAATTAAACCTCACTTTTCTGCATTACAGTTTGAGGCTTTTTCCCGTCTGAAACATAACTTAGTGCATTTGATTTGATAGTTGTGGAAACAATTGCTCTACTCCCACACTATCATTAGCAGTACTCTCCCCCCGCTTCCCTCAGGATACCCAGAAAATTGAAATTGTGTTGTTCTCTTTAGTCTCCTGAGCTGAATCCATTTCATGCTGAAATCAGTGGAATTTGGAGCAGCTCTTTGTGCTCCTGTTTCATTCAGGGGGGAATTCTTTTCACCTGAGAATTTTTCCTCTGCTAGAGAAGAGCTGCTGCTATTTATCTTGGGCTCTGGCTATCCCCTTGATATGCTTTCAGCCAGCTGGGAAAGAATTATTTAATTAAAGAATTAACTATACCTTAATGTAAATGCATGCATCTAAGAGGGAAATGTAGGCCACACTTTCATGATGAAGATGATTTGGGGGAAAAAGAAGCTGAACAAAATTCCTTCAGGCAAATGAATACCTAATGTTTTAGAACTGAGACAAAAGGTAAATAGGAGACTTAAGTGTGGGAAGAGTGGAATGGTGAACACAAACAATACTCTATATAGAGCAAAGATGAATTTGCTGCTGGAATAATGTTTGTAGTTCTGTTTATTGTTTGGTAATGTGACAAATCTTAGAAAAAAGTTTCTTAATGAAGACATAAGTATGTTTTAAGATGACTTAAGATAGGACTGGCATATATTTTGCTCATGGTCTAGAAATACACATTTATGGAGAGAAAACTGATTTTAAAGCACTTATAAGTATAGAAGGCAGAGATGCATAAAGATTCCATTGTATCAAAACTAAAGTAGCAAAGAGGAAGTACAATGCAACACTCTAAAAATTACACTGAGTTAACAGCCAAGCAGATTTCCAAGGGAAGAAGGGAATTTCTCATCTATTGAAATCTTTACATCAGTATGTGTAAGTGTATATGTTCTAGACAGAGTTCTAGGTGGGAGCTCTGGCAGTGCTTGCATGGCCACTTCAGCACTGTGTGGGCAGCCTATCTATTTGTAACTGCTTCAAAACGGGGGCTCAGAGATGGAGGTTCTCTTAAAACAGTATTACAATTTCTCTAGCAGAAGTAACATCTCACTGCGCCCCCGTGTTTCCTGCATTGTGCAGACCTCCGAGGAGTAACAAGGGCAGTTTGTTTGTTGTTCTACCGTGTGTGCCAGTCCTGAAATCTTTATACAATATCCTATATAACATTGTGTAATATTCTGGCATTTCATAGCTCCAAGTGGAGAACGGGAAAAACCCGTGGGCTACTGAAGGCAGAATTCGTGGAATTCTGACAGTTAAAAAGCAAGTTCCTTGGGTGTCCAGGTTAGTTTAAAAGAGAAGAGGAGTTTCTAAGATTGAAAGTGTTCCAAACTCACAAGCAATTGATGTGGCTACATTCCTTTTACATTGACTTAAGTAAAATTGGAAGCAAACAGTTTGTTTAGAGGGGTGGGTTTTTTTTGTCAAAATGCATAAGTCATCAGCTTCTATATAATGAAGTATCTTTATTCATTAGAGGTTTTTTGCAGGTTTTTTTTTTTTTTTGTGCTTTTAATTGTAATTATACATAAGAGAAAAAGAACACACAGAGGAACATAGCAATTTCTTAGTAAGCATGAGGATAAATAGAAAGGATGTAGTGTTATACTACATTTACATTTCAAGGTGAAATCATGTAGAGCTGGCAATCTGTACTTATGCCTTTCTTTGATGTCTTACTGGTATAAAAATCTTCAGTACTAGATTTCAACATCACCTTTGCCCTTATGCAACCTGAATTGCATCATTTGTTACATCTGAATATTATAAAGGTTCTTGTTGAATGTTATTTTGCTTGTGCCTTTGTATTGTTACATTCTCTTCAAAACTATGCTTTTGAATTTAGAAGGATGTTCAATGGTCCTATAAGGTAAAGATTTATTTATCTTGTTATCCATGGGGCTTTATGCTTATTCAAAGGTTTTTGAGCAACCTGCTGGGATTTGTTTCCCTTTCTTCTCTCTCCCCGCCATTCATTCAAGTGCTTCTTTTTCTCTGCCTGTGAGGAGAACTTGTTTTAAAATATCTCTTCCTACAGTTTTTAGTATAGCATTAAAAAAGAACAGCCTTAAGACAAAAATATCAACTTTTTATGTTTGGTGGTTTGTTTTTATATTTTTACAGGGTAAACTATTGTTCTGTTTTATGGCTTTTAAAATTTTATTTGTTAGTGCATAATGAAGCAGTGCCATGTAGTAAGTTAATTTATGCTGTTGGATTTTGCTCATGTTTTACTGTGATGCAAACATGCATTATGCATTTTGATTTTATTCTGCCTATGGTTATTGTTGTGTGCATGTCACAATATGAAAGGATTTTCTTCCTCGAGTCTTTATTTCCCTGTGTTGTAGACATGAAAAACATGGTCATGTAAGTGCATTTGTTATAAGATTATTTAATGCAGTGCCAGGAACATAAGTCACATGTGTAAATAAACATTGATTTAGCTTATAACTTCTGGTAGATTTGCAGTTAGGTGGTACAGTAGTTAGAGGCATTTCTCAGATTCCTCATGAAACTTTCTTTTCATATGGAAAAACTTACTTATACCTATCTATGTTTCTTTTGTAAGCTATGTTTGCTGTTGCACTATGGCTTTGCAGAACTTTGTGAAAAACAAATTCCATCACTCAGAACCCCAAAATTTGAATCTCACAGGCTCAATACCAGTCACATAGTAAATTCTTCAATACTTATTAAAGGACTTGGATATATACACTCATAGTAACTAATTTATTTCAGTGAATAGAGATAAAACTTTATTACTTCATTATTAAATCCATAATAGGTTAATTAGAATTTTCTTTTAATTATTACAAGAATGTGTTCTTTTAGAAGTGGTGTACAAACATTGATATTGCCGGGGGGGATGGGGTTATTATTTTTCAGATGAAATTACAAACCTATAAAAATATGTGGCTTACACTGTAGAAATAACACCCTTAGGTTGTTTTAGATGTGATGGTAACTTCCTGGCATCTTTTTCATACTGGAAGACCAATGGACTTGAGGTTCTCTGAGATGTTATGAAGCATTTCCCCTAAATCTCCTACGTCATTGTCATCAGAAATAGAGTTTGAATTGTGACTCATAACATTGCTAGCATGTACTAGAACTTAGGGCAAGTTGTATTTCAAGAAGAGCAGGCGCAATACAGACATTGTTGGTATATTCATAAAGCCATTCCTGACAAGACTAGACTGTTATTTGAATGGCTCAACCCATTGCTCTGCAGGCTCTGTATTAGAAAGATTATTTGTTTTCATTAGCACAGCACATAAGATTTTTCTATTTCTTTCCACATTGTGTTGCTTTTTGATTATTTTTTTTGTTTGCTGCACAGATATATATACCCACCAATGCATGATCAGGTGTCAGTCATGCTCTGTCTTACCCTATCTGTTTTGCTCTCTCTTTGAAAGTTTCTCTCTTAATTTCGCAGCTGAATTTGACATTCAGGGACATTTCCTGTGCTGATTATCTAGAGATAATGAATGCTGCTTGTATATGCATGTATTTTCACCTTAATATAAAAAAAGTTTTGACATTCAAAAAATAACGCATCAGTCATAGACTTCTAAATATAAATATATTAATCAAAAAGACCTTCCCTTCTCACTGCTTCATTCAAATTATGTTTATTTTCGAATCTTAATTTCTAAGGAAAGTATAATTACCTATGTGATGTTACATCTTTATGGATTTTGACTGTAACTTTTGGTATCATTATGGTTAGATAAGGAGCTAAAAAAAAATGCAAGGTATTTCAACTGCAAGAAAAAAAACTAGTGTGAGGGAAAAGTTAATAGTTGGAAATAGTTTCTCTTTTTGGCAATAAGTTGGATATTGCCATATGGAGCTTCAGATGAAAGGCTAATTTTGCCATTGATTTCAGTGGGGCCTCTTGCCAACTCCTACAGCAGAGCCAGGGCATGGGACCTTCAGTGGCTGTGACAGTCGATGAAACAGCGGATGGGATAAGGCCACAAGAGGATGGGGAGGATATCATGCCTTAGGTGTTACTTTGCAACATGACAGGAGTGGCTAGGAATAGAGCTTCACTATTGCTTACGTCATTACAAAGATGAAAGTTGGCCAGAAGCACTGGAAAAGATACAAGTTCCATCCTGGCTTGGCGCAAAAGGCAGGGGACACGGTGCAGTGCTTTCAGAAGCACGGTCATTTCCAGCATCATGGAGATGCCTTTTCTTGACCGTGCAGTAAAACTAATGGGTTGAGGTTAAATACAGTCATAACCATGTCCTGTTTTCTCATTCTCTTTTAAACCTAATTTTTATACTGATCTTTCCTAAGTCTTCTAAAGATTTTATGAATAAATGAAGCAGCTGATCATAGGAAATACTCAAATGTTTCCAGTGGGGAAATCCACAGGGTAATCTTTTAACTCTCTAAGGCAATTAGAAAGTCTTCGTGAATTGCATTTCCCCTCAAATATACCCTGATTTCAAAGTGAGTTATATCATGTAATATTTACATCCATTCAGACTCTCCACTAATGCATGAGAATAGCTCCTTCCTTGGATCCATGCATATAAATAATATGAGGTAAGGGGAGGTAAACCACTCAAGTTTCAAGAACCTGGACCATAAAAGGTCTGTGAATCCCAGTTTATAGTGGAATAAAATAAAATATTCTCAGTCTGGACAATCATGCAGTCGTTTGTATTGCCTTAAGTGGATGACTGTATTGTTTTAAACTTATGCCCCACTGCTGGATGGCTTTTGGAATTGGCATAGTGCCTCAGTGGCACTAACTCATTTATGCCAGCCAAGAGTTAACTCCAAAAGAGGAAATGATCCAGGCATGTCAGGCATATGTTTTATGTAAAAGGCCTAATGTAATTTGGTATGACTGCAGTTAAGTGCTACCTTTAAGATAAGTGCTGGGGACTTGCTAAAATCCTTTGACATGAACTAGAAGATTTTCTTAAAAGCACACTCACCTGAAAAACAGTAAGGTGATAACCAAAGATACATGTGGAAATATCAAACAGGTGGCAAATACACTGAATTTTGCAGGCAGCAGCTACCATCAGTGCCTGGAAGGGAAGTGCAGCAGTCATGGCTGAGCAGCTGGGAAAGCCTTTAAACACTCGGGTCAGGAAGTAGCTGGGTAGACATAGGATTTTCCAAGTGCCCTATGAACAATAGGATGATGCTATTAGAGTGCATAAAATTATGCAGGATTTTTTATAATTTAGTGCCCAACTGAAAGGAAATAAATGCTGCCAGCTCAGCAAAGGGGGCAGCTGGCAAAATGTGAAATGCTAGAGTTGGAGGCTTGTTCACATGATAGTTGAAGATAGGGTTCTTGGTGGTCATGTCAGACTGAGATGTCTCTGAAACCTCCCTTCATGTTCCCCCCCGTTCCTTGGCTATTAAGTGCCAAGAACTGCACAGAACCCTGTGAGAAAATACAGGGAGAATTTCTCCTACTACTAGAAGTCACAAGTTCCAGCCTCCCATGTTAGGATGTCACCACTCTTTGTTCAAGCAGTTTCCAGCTGTCCCTCCTTCCTTGCGTCATTGGTGTCTTGCAAGGTTTAAACCCATGTTGTTTTTTCATTCATCCTTCCTGGGGTTGCAGTTTGCTCACTTTCTCCTATAATTCTTCTGCATTAAGTGTTCAAAAACATGGCAGTTCTGGGTTAATGGTTGGACTTGATCTTAGAGGGGTTTTCCAGCCTAACAAGCCTGTGATTCTATGTCTGTCAATTCAATTGCAGCACACTGCCCTCTGGTGAGGCCACTGTCTCACCCCCAGCCCAAGGCAGGAGGCAATGCTTCCACTATCTCCCCACAGTGCCCTCCCACTCATGGCCTCCAATTACAAGTCCACTCTGTCCAGACAGAGCCAGGGTCCCAGGTCCTGCCCTGGCACTGGCTTGGAGCTAAAGGCACAGATCAGTGGGACCCAGTGATGCAGGTCGGTGTGTGTCACTGACCTTTGAACTCATGAGACATAATTAGGAATAATAGTCATCATCATGGCTGGGCTTTGTGAACGAAGGTTTGGGAAGGGCTCTACCCACGCTTGCTGCAAGCGCGCTGATGGCTAAAGAGGCTGATGTGAAATAGGCAAATCTGGTTGCAAGAGGTGCAGCAGAAAGTCTCCGTAGGCAGTGTTGGCGAGGCACGGTTCTTTCTGCATTGTCTTTTCTCCTCGAAGCTGATTCTGCATATTTTCTCAAAGGAATAAGCGTTATGGAT
>VWZG01000762.1:57941-89340 GCA_013396735.1 Grallaria varia
GCCTTTGCTAACCTGTTGTCTATCTCTTGGTCAATTTTACCATCTGAGGAAATGATGCTTCCCAGACAGGTGAACTGCTGGGCTGATTTGAGTTCTGATTCACCTATGGTGATGTGGGGGTGATGGAAGGCTTCCTGAGGTGCAGGTTGGAATAGTCAGTAGATCAAACTTAAGTGCCCAACGTAAAGGATAAGGTATAGAATATTCTAAAGCATTTTGTGTGTTAGCTCTTCATTATTTTCAATCAAGGCGGCAAATGAGCTGTATAAGGAGAGAATATCAGTGCAGGTCGCTGTGTAGTTGAAGTGCATGTGAGTACAATTACAGCCATGCCATGTTGTCTGCTGTGTTGTATTTTCCGTTTAGAGAGCATGAAAGCTTGTGGAACACACATTGACAAATTTGTTCTTGAATTTTCTGGAAGGTAACCATTGTGACTTCTCAGCCAAAATCAGTATGCAAGATTCAAAGTGTGTACAATTTCAAACTCTCTTTCCAAGTGTGATTTGCTGTAGCAGCGAACTGTGCATCAAATTCCTGTCAAAGCATTTCTAAATGGCCTTTCTAAAATACTTCTGGAAATGTAATTGGAATGTTAATTGGAACCAGTTGAGCTCTATGACATTCTCATAAATCTGGCTAGAGTGCAACAATTTTACATTTATACTACTCTAATGAAAAACACCAGCACAGGGTCCAATGAAAAACATCGAGGCCGAGTCTTAAAGCATAAATGGTGTCCAACTTCTTTGCAAACTAAATTTGAATCTGAAGCCTCACTGATTTGAATTGAAAAATAAAACCAGCTTCCTATCACTCTCTTATCCCCACAGTTCTTCCCTGGAGTATAAGCAGTGATATAGTGATCTCAAACAGAACTTCACCCATATAAAAGGCCAAATTCTCTTGCTGAGAGTAGGTTAAATTCCAAATAAAGTCGTAAATAAATCCACTCTCAACTTTAATTTTTAAAAAGAAAAAACATTTTTTTATATTAAAAAACTCTTTATTTTTAACTGGAACTATTTAAAACCAGCTGAAAATGAAAAAAAAAGAATTGTTTACAATATCTCAGGACAAACAAGTTCTGGAAATATTCAAAAGCCATATGTTTCACTGGCAGTGACTTTTCTTACAGCATGACATTGACCATCCATCTGAGCAGATATCAGCAGTGATTTGCAAGATTCACCCTAAAGAGCCAGCTAGCGAGGTCCATCACTGCATAGGAACTGCTGGAGCTTGTTCCTAACAAAGAGGCGCATTTGATTGGAACATTTGGTTCCAAGAGAGCCACTGCAGAGGAGGAAGAACCGATTACAGTACATTGTTTCCTGAAGGGTATGTGCTTTGCAAACAAAGGCTACACTAAACAGTGCAAAACTCCAGCCTGTTCAGGCTGCAAACGAGATAAATGTGATAGTACATCACACTGAGGGAGGGGAGCTGCGCGAGGGTCACATTGTTATATTTTCCTTGAACATAACAGGAATTTGAAAACAGGAAAGCATTTGTCTTCACTAAATGCTTCTAAGAATTTTAAATAAAAGGAACAATAATTCAATTAATTTATAAAATCATGGCTTACTTGAAGTCAAAATATAAACTGGATACAAATGAGAAAGAGCAAGATTAAAATCTTGCTTAGCAGTATAATTTTGAGAAAAATTCTGGAAAATGTGGTCACAAAATATCTAGCTTATTCAAAAAGCTGGTAACAACTGCACCAAACATAGCAGTGGAAAAATCCTTGAAGCAAGGACTAAAAGTCTTCAGGGATATGAAAGACCTGTACAAAGTCACAGTCAAGGGAGCCTATAAATTTTGCAGTAAAGTAACCTAAAGGAAAAGCATAATTAAAAAAGAGAAAATTGTGAAGGAACAGAAATTGTAAGAACATATTTGTGGAGTAAAAGGTTGATTATAACAGCAGCTTGAAAAGTTGAATCAGATCTTTGCTTCTCTTAGAGGCGAACACTGAAGAAATGTTGATGAATTATTTCCCCAGCTGCCCTCTGAGGAGGTGGCTGCTGATGCCACCAAGAAACAAATTTCACATGAGAAAGGAAAACGTTGAGAAACTGTCTAGCTTGTTGCTAAACAAGCAGTTAAAGGTCAGCTGGCAAAGCATTAAGATTAAGAGTTTAAAACTATCTGAATTTTGAAAGAAATATCCAGAGGGATGAGGAAGTGCTTTAGTATCTTTATGGAGCGCGTGAAATGACCCATTTTAATGTCATATGCCTAAAATGGGGACAGAGTTATTCCTGTCATTCTGCCGGACAAAATTAAAATCTAACTAGAAACTGAAAGAAAGGTGATATAAACTAAACATGGTAGCATTGGGGAAAATTGTAGAATCGATAGACTGAGTTTTGCACCGAGTGTAGTAACGTGCAGAAGAAACAGTAACCACGCAATGAACCAGAAATTCTCAGGAGGGCTGTGATTTAATTAAGGTTAGTGAGGCCAGATTTGCTAAATGAGAGATCAAGTCTAACAAATGTGGTGGAATTTTTCCAAGCACACTCAGTAGCAGTGTGTATATCGTGGAAAGGTTTCTCTTATATGGCAAAAGCCCATTCAATTAAGATACACATTAATTGTCCTATCACTGCACACAAGTGCACAATTGGTTGTGCGCTCTAAATTAAAGAGTAGATTACAAGAAAACTATTTTTTAACTAAACCCCAATAGCCTATACGAGCACATTATTACTTTGTGCAAGATTCATTCTTTCTTGATGAAAGACTCAAACAGCAGTGCTTCCTCAACAGGTGCTTTCAGGGAGGGTTGTCAGGGGTTTATTTGCTGTCAAATGGGTCAACAGACCCAAACCTACAACCTCCCCGGTTTTCTCCACTGAGGTCTGTAAGCTTGGGGAATGACCCTAAGGTCTTGTTTCCTTTAATTAGGATTTCCATACTTGTAGGTGACTTAACTTGGCATTAAAATTTCAAACTTGCAATTTCTTTGTCATCCCCACAGATGGAGGATAGAACAAGTGTGTCAACAGCGTGTCTCTGATGTAGTTCCCCTCTGTCTGGAAGGGAGGGCTGGGTTTGCATCTGCAGGCCTGGCTGTCCCTTCCCCCTCTGCCAGGAGGTACCAACTGTCCAGATCAATGTACTCTGAAAAATTATGGCTGAGGGTGAAATGTGCAGCCAGTTCTGCAGGGCACTATTTACCTCTGTTACACAACTGCAATTGCTGTTGGAACTCTGGAGACTTGAGAATTTTTCATTATTGAAAAGAAAAATTTGATTTGTCTTTTGAAACTTTTGACAAGTTTATACCAGCAAAAAGATCATGGTTATAACTCATTCGCTGAAGTGGTAGAAACAGTAGTAGTAACACTAATGTAATCTATTGCTCTGATTTTTAAATATTAGTTATTTTAATTAATATGAGAAAATATTTAAATAGAACAGCTTGGAATTTGACTAATTGCTGTATTTGTGCATGATGTAACATGATAAATATTTGTACAAACAGATTTTGTCTTTTTCTACAAGTAATGTATTCTGAAAGAGATACTTTCTGATACCCAAACAGTTTGGGTTTTAAGCATTTAATTAAGGGTCTTCTGCCCTACATCCAGAAAGATGCAAAACCCAATAAAAAATTCTATTCAGTTGAACTTTTAGCCTGGAATTTGGAAAATATGGATTATGATCTTTCCTCTTCAATAGATTTTATTAGGCTTTGGTCATATTTCTTAGTCTTGGTGTCCCAATTTAACATGTGCAAAATGAAAATAATGTATCAGACAATTGTGGAATTCCAATTAATTACTTTATCTGGAATGCTTAGAGTAGCAAGAAACTACATAAATATCTGTGAATTCTGATGAATATAAATTTATTTAAACAGATGTTAAAGAAATCCAATTTGAAATATTAGTAAAACTACATTTTGTCTATTAATGGTATTTCATTTGCATTGCATACTGCAGGAGCGCCTCAGATAATAGAATCCTCAGAGCATATTGATTTGTATGAATAGAGTTTTGAAGAGAATTGTTTATTCAGAAAAAGATAACCATTTAAACAGCAGCACATGCTATAAATCTCATTAAAAGTAAAAATATTCTCTGAGTATATTCCATGTATTTTGGTGTTTCCAATCAGTGCAACTGTCCAGGGAGCAAGTTAGAGATTCTGGCAGTGTTCAAACAGTGTTCCATCCCACCACGGTGGCTTCTGTCAAATTGAAGGGAGAACTGACCTCTGTTTTCTGTCCAGAAATGTATCTGCTGCTTTCCCTGGCGTTGGTCACTCTGTGCCAGTGGACATCTGGCCGACTGTGTTCTGTATGTAAAGTGCACAGCGTTCTATTTCTAATATGGCTCTTGTGACTGACACTCCATTTTCAGTAATACAACTTAATAGTAATGCCTCCAAGAATGTGTGCAACAAAATGCACAGCTAGTTTCCAAACTGCTTTTCTTTTTCTACTTGAAACATGTCAGAATCCAGTCAATATCTTCTGTGAGCACAGCCATATGTTTTCCCTCTGCACCCATGGCAGGACCCATATGCTTGGCTGGGTTTGTTTTCTTTGCACGCTCCATAGTTTTTCCACGGCATTGTCTCCTTATTTGCCTGCAAATAACTTAGCTTCAGTTTTGAGCTGACATTTATGCAAGGAAACAATTATTTTCTAATTAAAGATACATTAAACCTGATGGAAAACTATTAAGCTTTTTTGAAAGCATTAAGGATCGCATTTTGCTGCAGCAAACTCTCTATTGCTTAAAAGAAACCAAATGAATTCTGCCTTCGACAAGTATTTTTGGTTTTATGAAGAGATGTGTTGCAGTGATGTTTTGGTGCTTAACAGTTGGTGCGCTGATAAAGAACCTGCAGCAGGCAGTCATGGACAGTTAAAAGGAGAAACTGCTGATGAGAAACCTCACTGACATAAAACTGAATTTAGTCAGAAGTTGAAGCAGGTAAATAAAATGTTGAACATCCAATTAACACAGCTTTTTTAAAAGCTATTAGACTAGCTGGGGATTGGATCTAGTAGGGAAGGGTTCTGCTATAACTGCTCTTGCACTGTATCTTGTTTTCAGATTTATCAAGGTTTAAACCAAAATTAGGTATAGCATTCACCATAGGATCAGGATTGTTGCTTTTCTAACTATTGCAAGTTAACTCCAAGAAACTTATATAGGCAAACAGGAGTGTAGTGGTAAGAAATTTTTTGGAATCCAGAGGTTTCACTCATGGACTGAGCAAACTAGCCTGGAAAAGGCAGGTCACTGGAGTTAGTGAATACAGCAGTCTAGAATACAGTATAAGCTTATCTAGTTTCTTGTGGAACAGTATCAAATTTATCCATTTCTGTTGCCTCTAGGAGAGAAAATAAGTCAGTTTATCTGCTTGCAAAATGAAGTAGCACAGTACAGAATGACACCATGAAATTAAATGAATATATCTTCTGTTACCTTAGTTGAGAATTGGACTCCGAGAAGAAAATTCTCAAGTTTCTCCTCTTTTTAAAATGAATCTTTCCTCCTATTTTGTTTTTGTTTTAGTAATCTCTCCGGATAGTAACATCTACTATAAGATTAATTGCCCTAAAATTATACCCTTCCCAAACAGGCTATTTGCTTACCTGTACAAACTAGTGATGCTTAGCAAATCTTTCTCATTAGTGTTACAGCATGTCAATTACTGGGAGCACATCAGTCTTATGAACTCTGTATCCTTTTTGTTATCCCAAAAGAGTAAAATGGCTTATCCTGAGATATCAGTGCAGCTGGTATTGTCTTTTTCTTTAGACTACCTCTTGCAACAATGAATTTACACTTGACAGTGGAAAATGCAGATCATTAATTTTCATTATTCAGACATTAATTCTCATTTCCGAATATATTTGAAACAGTCCCTTAAGAAAAGGATACAATTTTGCTCTCCTTTGTCCTAGGCTTTTTTCAAGCTTTTTGTACAGAAATGGAATTTATTTACAAAAAATCAAACTTGTGAATACAAGGCAAAAGTGATTTAAGGTTATTAGCAAGGAAATAGAATTTATTGACCTGGGAAGCAACATAATGCTAAAGAGATAAAGGGTATGCAAAAAATCAGTCATATTAATCTTGTTTAAGGAGTCCATGAAGTCAAAATATTTTTAATTACTAGCTGTCATAAAATGGGCATAAAATTAATATTGGTTGTTTGTAATCATCACAAGGACTCATTATTATTGTTACTGGGTTTTTTCCCCTCAAAATATGTTCATTAAGACCTTACTTTTTAATCAACAGTTTGATTTCAGCAACAAGGCAATTTTTGTCTCAATAGTTTTGCCTTTCATTTTCTTTAGCTCTTTAAAATGTCATCTTTAAAAGATGATATTTTCTTAAGACTGAGGCTCAGTAAACTGTCTACGTTGAAGGACAAAAGAATGCTTAAGTTTGAAACCAGGAAATGCTGATGAGAGGTCTTCCTATGCAGCAAATGGCATAAACACCTCTGAAACAGCAGCGACACTGGTTTTTTTGCGGCTACAGGGTATTTTTGCCACAACTTTGCTGTAACTATTCTGCAGCCAGCGTGTGCTTCAGTAGGTAGCCTTCTCTGCATTCTTAGCATTTGCACAGGTTATTTCTGGGGAAACAATTACCAAGTCACTCCGGGCTGTTGATAAACCTGGAAGTAAGACTGTGCAAATAATTGACAGTCTGGTTGGCACGCTAAGAATATCTGTAATAATACAAATAGGGAAAAAGCTCATGTACTTGATGCTAAAACAGTAATTTGGGAATTGAATTGATCATTCCCCTTTAAAAGAAAAATAGAAATGAATGGAGACATTTTGTATTCAAAAGAAAAGCCAAATAAATGTGTCATTTACAAACTTGCTGGAAGGGGAAAACTAGGAACAGCATTCACATTTTACATACTAAGAATAATATTGTTTACACATAGAAGATACAGCATTCTGGTTCTGTTCTCATCTCTCAAAAGAATATCTTTTTCTTTGCTGTGGTTTCAGCTGCTCTTGGTCAGTCTTCTATGGATTCTCTGCCTGCATTTGGCAGTAATATCTCTGTCCCAGAAGATCTGGAAGCTTTATGTCCTATGTTGCAAATGAATGTCTTAGGGAATAAATCTTTTTTCTTGTTCAGTTTCTGACTTGAGTGTGTCAGAGGCACAATGAAGAGAGAGGCTCAAAATGCCACAGGGGAAGGGTGGCACTGATGTCAAACTTGCTTTGTCCAGGAACTTCTTTTGGACTGTCAGTCAAATGGAAGTTTCAAAAACCACTCTATCATTCCCAACTCAGTTTTTCCCTTTTGATGAAAAACAGTTAGGCTTAACTAAAATTCTTAATTTTACCCAGAAATTCATTAAAAACTGCCCCAATTTCTCTCTGATTCCTTGTAGAGGTCACTTTATTTAGAAAATCTCTGTACAAGGAATACAGCCTTGGTAGTTACTTTGTCATTTTTCATAAGCCATTAACCAAGTACTAAAATAACAGAGCAGCTATAGAGTAGAAAACCTTTCAGGGAGGGTGTTTTCATCAAATTCAGCCCAAAGTAATTATGACCAATGGCTGTTGTCTCATGACCTTTGAAGTAAAGTGCTGAGAACAGCAACAAAAATGAAACAAAAACCCCCCAAACTTGTCCTCTCTGCTGCTTTCTCTTTGCACAAAATATATGCTGCTATTTCAGGGATTTGTATTTTCAGATGAGAAGAGTATTTTGTGGGCTTTCAGAATGAACATCAGACAATTTGTAATGTTATCATATCTAATATGGGCAAAACATTTGCCATTTAGTTTACATGGACAAAAATGTAGAGCAGAGAGAGATGTTGTTACCTATCATTTAAATTGAACAGGAATTAATTTCTGTTCAATGACTTACTGTTTTTATTGTGAGCAATAATATCAAGAAGTAATTATACAGTCCCGTTAAGTATGAAAATACAGTACTTCAAAGAACAAGGCTTCAGATACCAGGAAAACTTTGTAAGATGTTCTTATTCCTCTTTAAGTATCTAGGACTGGTAGGTCGTACTCTCCAGGGCAAATGAAGACCAAAAGACCAAGTTTTATTATATAAAATGTTACAAGAATGACTAGATCCCTGTGTTGCTAGGAGCTTCATCTGGTGGTTCCGGAAGATGTTTTGGACCATTTTCCATAATGTGGCTTGTACAAATGGACAGGGATTCGGTTCTGGATAGGTGGGAATGAGAAGAGAGGAATGAGTTTTTCAGCTAGCCCTGAGGAGTAAACACGAAAGCAGCATTGTCCCTTTCATTTATAGACTTTGATGAATGTAAACCAGCAATGAGATAATGTCTTCAAGGCACTATCAGCAAGCCTAGAGTAAATCCATCAAAATGAGTGGGATCACCTGGAGTCAATAGAGAGCCAAACTCAGGAAAGCTGGACCTGCAACAGCATTCAGAAAATGGGCTTCCCAGTCAGCCTCTCCTAGGGTTTCTGGGGGTAGAGAGAGCTTGAAGGCAACTTCCAATTTTTTGCTTTTTCTTTTCCTTAATGTGAGTTGAGCTGTTTCATGCAAGATATAGTTAGTAGATTTGAGCAAGTCCTAGTCAGCCGTATATTACTGTTTACTTCAGTGTATGCTATGTTGACTAAAATGGATGTGGCAGGAAGGGAAGTGACTGAGATGACACAAATGTCTATCAGCACTGCCAGTTAAAGATACAGGACTTACTGCCAAAAAACCTGAACTGAAGCTTGTAATGGTCCGTTGATTTCCACACAGCGTATATATTAACATGAATAGCAAAGGTCTCCCAGATAAAATCCCTAGTAGGGCACATGGTGGTTACTCCAAAGAAAAAGGTTTCCTCTTTAAATTTTGTTTCCATCAGAGGACCTTGCATGGCATGAAGAGCTGTCATCAACTCTGCCCTAAGGGCTGGGGGAGATCCAGTCGACCTTCTGCATAAACACAATGGTACAGAGCTGTACTGATGTGTAAAGTGGGTTGGATAAAAGCTGCAATTATTGCCTGAGGGTTTTTCAAGCCCTTGCCATTTTTCTCCAGAAATACATACAGGTTCTGAGTAAAGGCATTCTTCTTCTTAACATTATATGTTAATTGTGGGGGGTTTTTTTAAGTTTTGTTTTCATATTTCTTCAAAAGTGTGCTTAACTATTGTATTTACATTTTAAAATTTCTGCAGATCACAAACCTTTTAAATTTAACTTTTTTTCCCATGGGCTTTTAGGATTTCTTGGACACAGCCTCTAGTATTTTGTGGGTAAATTCTAAACTGAAGGGAATAACCTTTTAAAAGGAGTTCAGAATACTCTCATTTGACTTGCTTGCCTCTCCCTGTATTATTTTTTCCATAGCAATTCTGATGCTAAGCTGCCCTATGCCTTGTTGGCCTTGCCTATTTTTACAGTCAGTAGTGAAGCCAAATGCTGTCATATGTTTAGCATATTAATGGATGCACAAACCAAATCAACCCTGCATTAAAACTTTATGGGAGTCTTGTGGCCTTTGCTTACCTAAATTTGTGTCATTTGTTGTCCTGTGTAACGTTTCTTGATATTGATATAAATGTGTTCAAAAGGAGGTAGCTTTTTTGGTTTTCTACTTTTGTAAGTAGGAAGAGGATCACACGCTGTGTCAGGGAGAATGTGGCTATTCATGAGTGAATCCCACCTGGAGCAACGGCTGACTTTCTAATGAATCTTTGGCAGTCGTATCTCCCCTACAAAAACAAAGAAGTTGTAGGTTTAAAAATATGGATTCAGTGATATTTATTTCATAGAGCAGCTGCAATTCCTTCTCTGTTCAGACCTTCCCGTTTGTTACAGGTCACATTTCCACTCATCATCTCTTACATCACCCATCTTAGCATCATGTGCATTTCAATGACAGGTAGAGCAATGGTAAAAATAAATAATTTTAAAAAAATTAACATTACTTTTACTGCAATGACCATTAGACTAATCTCTGTGATTACAGCAGGTTAACTATGTAATGGAAGTACACAAGAAGCAGCTCCTAAGTTGATTATAAATTGATAGAAAAGTCTTAAAGGTTCAGTTTCTACAGTGCATATTTACTAAATATGCATTATTATATGTTGTACATTTTTATATATTTATATGGTTTATAATATATAGGGTGACAGCTTTGGAAAATTGGAGAGAGGCTTTATTTGAAATTAATCACAAAATGGCAGAAATCAGTATCTGTGGGGTTTTTTAACTCACACCTTTCTCCAGCTCCCCTCCTACCTAGCTTACATTTAATAATATAAGTCTCAAAGTGCTACTCTGATATAGAGTGATTAGAATGCCTAAGTCATGAATGTCTATCTTTAGCCAAAATTGTCTATACATGAAATTAATGCACTAAAAATAAATCTCTCAATCAGTAAACAATATTTTCATGAGAACTTACGGAAAGGAATTAAGTTTAAGGAGTTCAATATATGACAACAAACAATTAAATAAAACACCAATATTTACATAAATCACAGGTATGAAAAGAAGGACCTTAACTCTTGCTATTTAAAATGTACAAATTGTGAATTTCATCATTCTACAATGTTTTAGAAAACACGCTGTACATAAAATCTGCCATTTAGTTTGTTGAAGAGTGAGATCTAGTGTCTTCTAAATTATCTAGACTACAGCAAGTGTCAATTTTGAAAAACACATTCCAGGGTATCCAGGGTATTTCTCTCTATGGCCTCAGCCAGTCTCTCAGCCAAATTCAGTTTCCTCATGCCCTGAACTGGCAGCAGTGCCTGTCTGTGGCAGGTTCAGGTGGGTGGAAGGGTGGCAGCGGCTGCAGCTGCCCCAGCCCTGGCTGCCTTGCTGTGTGTGCTGGTCTCTGAAGGCCCTTCCTAGTGCTGCGGGGACAGGGGTAATGTCTGCAGAGCAATTTCACAAAGACTGGTGTGCTGGTGTTGCATTGCAGATAAATGGTATTGCAGTGATACAGGCAATAGTCTCTACTGCACAGTCTATGTAGTATAAACAATAGTCTCTAACTGTAGTTTATTGCTACAGACAGCAGTCAATGGCTGAAATGCACTGTAGTTACTAAACACTGAAATGGAAGGATTTTACTTTGGAAAGAGACTGAAACTGCTCTGCTTCCGTCTTTAATTAACTAATTATAAATTAAAATATAGAAATTACTGATTTTAAATTATGGAAGTCATTCTGGCAGGAATTTCATATTAGCACTACAAAGAAAATTCTCCATTTTCGCCAGAATCCATTGTTGCCACAGTTCTTTTTGGATTGAGAACCTTTGAACTATTTTTCTAATACAGAACTAAATCCAGTGTCAGAATTTTGCACCTTATTCAGTCTAAAATATAACTGTGTACTTGACCTGACATAGTAGCAGTCTTTTAAAATGGAGATTACTGTAGTCCAAGAATCACATGACATCAAAATTCGCAACCATTAGTAGCTCTGTGCTGCCAATTTATTAGTTCTACTCAGCAGTACTGAAGTCTCTTAACAGCTATTGCTGTTCTTTTCATACTGTCTAAAGACTGAGTATTTCTAAGTGTTTGATCACTGAAGTGTTGGGTTTAGGAAACTGAGATTTTTTCAGGGGAAAATTGATTTGGATCAACTGCACTGTAGAAAATCTGCTGTGAAGAATGGCAGGCTTCTGAAAGATAATGGTGAGAAAAATATTTTCTTACAGTGCTGATGCCCATGAACAAAGTTAAATCCAGAGGGGGTAAACAATAGTAGCTGGTTTTTGTTTCTAGAAAAAATGGTTTTAAAACACGTGAGTAAAGATACTGGCTGTTTGGAAATAAAAGTTTCTACTTTTTCTAGCTTTAATTAAAATTTTCATATTCACTACCCAGAAGAAAACAATCCATGTTTGTGATTTCAAAAAACATTGCATGGATAAATACACAGAAATGAACCCAGGTAGCTGGGGAGTTTAAAATACTATGAAAAATATGTGAATTATACAGCAAAAAACCCAACAAAGCAGTATTAGTAACCCTTTACTGTCTTTTAGATCATGAATCTGACAGACCTCTTTCAAACAGTGGGAAAGCTGCAGGATATGAAAATGACTGGATCCTGTACTTGCAGTTAAATAATTTCAAACTTTACTGTTAGGAACAGATAAAGTGGTATATTTTCTTCTCATAATATATTTTTGGGGTGACATGTAGACTGCAGTCTCTGTACTAAACTCCCTGCTCTTAACTCTCTTTGCCCTTTCATCCAGGTGACAGCAATAAAGCCTTTCCTGCCTTTTCCCCAGCTTCTACTCAAGCATTCTTCCCCTTCTTTGCCATATAGAAGGCTGCTTTGCATACTGGCGACTTCGCGCTCAAATTTGCCGAAGCCTTTAAATATAAGACATGGAAATGAGCAACAGTAACATGATGGTTTGATGCATGAGTTGCCAGCTCACTTCTGTGCCCTTACTCTAATGCTAGTGCTAAGGGTAATGCTTAAGTGATGATTAAAGTCTTAACACTGCGATTTCCTTCCCTGTAACAGGGACCGAATCCCAGAGTCCTTATTTGTGTGAGTCAATGAATCAGCGTGGGGTTAAAGATCATTAATGTTTATTTTCATTTTATGCCACTTTCCACTCTGTTCATCTCTATTGCTCATGGCTTCATCTCTCTCAAGAGGGACTGTAACTGGCAGTCAGGGTTGTATATGGAGCATCATGGGAAAAAACAGTGTTTACAGAAATGCACGCCTAATTTAGCAAATACCACATGAATAATAGTAGCAATTTTATCCAAGGCATGAGACCATATTGCAATACACAAATGTAAGTCTCTGCAAGAAACTTCCTAGGTTTTCTTATATAATACTTCAGTGGGTTTCAGTGAGAATCCTAAAATATTTCTAAAATGTTAGTGTGTCTACTCCTTCCCCTCCTCCACATTGATGTAGTTCAAATCCAAGTTGCATGTTTTAGGAAATTAATTTTGTCTTTGACATAATAAAGAAGCTTCACTGGAACATCACAAGTAAGGGTCAAAGACTCACAAATATAATTGTTTTAGCTTTAAATAATTCTACATCACCTTGCAGTCTAGTATTGGGAAATACCATTTTCTGGTATGTAACATTAGGTAATATAAAATTTGAAAGACAGCTACTGTACTTAAAATGCAGTGCCATTAGTCCTGTTCCAAAGTCCTTAGCATAAGTGTAACTAAGGCAACTTAAAGTGCTCTAAACTCTGTATTACTGTTTTGTAGTAACATATCAAGCTCTCAGTGCAGCAGTATGACATCCTCCAAGTTTTTCAGAATCCTAAGTCTTCCATATAAATTTTGTAACTCCTCAGTTTAGCCTCATTCTAATTTGGCTGGGCTTCTGCCCCCCCCCACCCCCGCCACTGAAATGCTGAAATTTATCTATTTCTTCAAGTCCCGAGTTATTTAATCGTCTTTCACAGGCAAAAATGTCAATATATTACATATTGTATATTACAACTATTATTAGGAGCAAACATTTACATAAGCTGTAAACTTACAAGGCTTTTTAGGTGGGAAAAATGTGTTCTCTGCCTCAAGACAATTGGGAACTGTATAAGGCAAGACAAAGGTTGAGGCTCAGGAGAAGCATTTGGAAAATGCTATGAGTGTGTTAGGATAATTTAATGGGCACTGAAGGGAAGAAGAATCCTGTCTCTAGTGGCTTGGTACAGGGAAAGAATTCTTGGCAGATAAAGGCAATGAAGGCAATCCAAGTGTAGGCAGCTAATTTGACAAAGCAAAATATTTGGAGAAAATAAAAAGGTTTAGGGAATCTAAAGAACTACTGTAGAGAAACTTGCAGAAAACTGAAGTAGACTAAAAGCAAAAGGATCTGTGTGATGGAAAAGGCTTATGTACAAAGCTTTATACAAGAGGAAGTCATATACAGTTTTGAATTTGATGCAACCAGAGATAGAAAGTCTTTGGAATTTTCACGTGGTAAATCATCCTTTTACCCTGTGCTGTGTACACACTGCCAAGGTAGCCGATATACAGAGCTGACATGCTGAGGTGGCTGAGCAAATACATGTTTCTGGATCCCTGTACAATATAGACAATTTGTATGGATACAAAATGTATGTGCCTAGTGGAGGAGAAATGAAGGCTGTAGCTTTATATTTTGAACAAAATATTGATCCAGTTGACAAGGTGGTGTGCAACAATTACAGAGCACACACATGTTCACCATAGAAGCTAATGTACGTCACTTGCCTGTTCAGGAGTCAAAACAACAGTCTAGTTCATTGTAGGACCATTGCTCATGAGCTTCTGTAAACAGTTGTCTAGCTTACATCGTATAAGATTTTTTGACTAGTAAAGAATATTCCATAAATAAATTAATACATTCTACACAAAATATTTTCAAACGTAGATTGTTGTTAATTTATTGTTGCTTTGACTTCACAGGCAAATTGTACACTCGCATCTGCCATTGGGATTATCCTCTACTCTTTCTTTTCACTCAACCGGTCCAACCTCTTGGACTAGATTTGGTGTTCATAGGTAAAGTTCTAAGTTATTACCCTTACCCATTTTCACTGTGGTCAGATCCTATTCTATCCTCAACATCTAAAAAAATACCACACAACCCAAATCCCTTTCGTCTTATGGTATTTTATGCATCGTAGCTTTTCCTGTGCACAGGCACAGTTCTTCACGAAAATATTCCTACAGGAATTTATGTTGACTGTCATACTGTGTGGCTTTGATGTACTGGCTGTTGTTCAGTAATGTATTTATGGTGTATGTCACCATAGTTCAGACCAGTATGATCAAAATTCTGGGGTTTTTCAGCTATTACCATATGTATCTCCCATTTTTTCTCTCTATCCAAAGCAATGCACCAACATCATTTCACCTTCTCTTTTAATTCAATTTGTGAATGCAGGCAAGAAAGGAGACGTTTAAGAGGAAAATTGATAATGCAGTATCTCGTTGAAGAATCTTCTTAAACTGCAAAGTGGGACATGTTATTTTAAAAACACTTTAAAAATAACTTACCATGAGATCACTGTACCAAATTTAAAAAGACAGTTGTGCAGATCTAGTAATTCCCTCTTTAAGGCATACTTTTTTGTTTTAAGAAGAATTTGAATTCTTTTTCATTGGAATCTGTTTTTAAAAATTTGCTTTTAATTATTATATAGATAATGGTAGGTAATTTAATGACGGTTGCTGGTTCAGCTGTGTCTGAGGGATTTCCAGCATATTAAGAGGTATGAGATAGCACAGAACATTCCGTTCTAAATTATCTTATGACTTCAGTGTGAGTGAGCTGATTCAGGAAAGACTGAGTATTTTGGATTATGTGTTGACTTTCATGCAAAGCTTTAATAAATAGATTACAGAGGTTGGTAAAAAGAGTGTCTTCATATTTGAATGTATACAGTTCTCACCTGATTCTGTAACCAGATAAATGTTGGCATCATCACTTCTTATTTTTCAGATCAATTAGTCTTTATTTCCCTGTCAGTGTCTCAAGTTGTTCAGTAGATATAGCTGCCAATGTCTGCTCTCTCATGACCTGCTCAATAGCAAGAGTGGTGTTCATCCACCTTCTTTGGGCCTGGGAACTGTTGTGTCTTCTGAACCTTTTGTTGACACTTTTTGTTTTCATTTTGATGTTAAAAATTACATTGTCCATCTTTCATTTCCTTGAAATGAGGATGATCATCTTTTCAATGTCAAGTTATCTTGGTTTACTTAAAATATAAACTCTTTGTGACTTTCTTTCTGGTTTCCAAGAGTACATTTTGGCTGGAGGCTCTCTGTGTATAAATAGTGGAATAGAGTTCAGTTCTTACTTCTCTTCTGGCAATATCTGATTTGCTTATTTTTTGTCAGGGATTTTTCACTAAGTGAAATTTTTGAACTCTGGTTATAGGAGTCTTTCCAGTCTTAATGATTCCATGATTCTGAGAGTCTTATCAAGTACAGCTTCTAGCATTGTTGCACATATCCTTGTTCTTCACCAATTCCACAGTGAATCTTAACTTTACCTTTGAGTTTCTTGACATTTGTGGGTGTTGATTATCTTTAATTTTAGTGTCATTCTAATGGTGTGCTTCATAGTAAGTGCCCTGTCACCTTTCCCATGTCAGTGTTATGACTTAATAGAAATTGCTTTTTCTATTGAAAACGGTTCTCTTTTTTGATGATTAGCACCATTTAGCAAAAATATCATGCGCATGGAAAAGATTTTTGTCCTGAATTCAGAATCTTCTTTCATGTTTAGAAGAGCAAACGAACCTTAAAAGTGAAAAGTAACACCTTGAGTAGTTAATTTGTCTTTATCATTCAGTTTCCGAAATAAAGGATTAATTCATTCTTGGAAGGACAGTATCAATATTGTAGGGTGAGAATAAAGGCTGTGAGTAGCCAGTATTGGGATTAGCCTACCATGATAAAATTTACCCTTTTGTCCTCACTTTCCAAACTCTATAATCATCTATCATGCCACAAATCCCTTACCACTGAGAGTAGTTCAAGTGGCCTTAAATTGCCACTGACTGAGTCCTGTAACACTGACAACGGTTGGCTCGTTAGTTCTGCTGGGAGAGGTGCTGTAATACAGGTTTTCTGTGTTGGATACAGGAATTGGAATTTGCTGTGTACCTGATAGAGGCATTCCAGTTTAGGACTCTGCGCTGCTCTGTGATGGGCTGTTTAGATGTGCTCAGAGATTCATAAATAAGCCTATGACAAAGGTATGAGTAGTCTTCAGATTCCCCAGTGTCTTCTTCATGGCCCAACACATCTGTTTGATACTCTTGATGCTGAATTCCCGTTTGCCATCTATCAAACACATGCAAAATGGGGTGACAGAATAACAAAAGCCATGGTCGTATTGCATTGGAAATGAAATAAAGAAGATATGGTGAGATATAAAATGTCTCATTTCAAAGTCACAAATACATGTTCATCTTTTCCATCTGTGGTCTACCTTTCTCTACAAGGTGAATAATCCGGTTTTTATTTGCATAGCTGTTATCACAAGCCAGGTGACCCGGCTCACATTTCACTTACTAGGCTAGTCTGACTACTATTGATCTTTTCCCCTCTGCTTTTACCTGCTTGCCGGCCCGAATCCTTTTTCTGAATAACGTTGTTTTAATTTGCTATGCCAATTTTTCTGCAGTATGAAATATCTATTTTGCTCTTGAAAATACGTTTTTGCTGCATTTCGGGGAGCTATTCCAGCTCGCTTGTTAAAATGACTGCCGTTGTAGCGAAGGGAGACTCCAGACGCGCCCAGCTGCGCTCGGCTCACTGTAGGTGGCACCCGCAGACACAGCGAATGCCTCCGGTGCGCCGGCAGGAGGGAGCGGCGCCGCGCTGCCATAGCGCTGCCATAGCGCTGCCACAGCGCTGCCACAGCGCTGCCACAGCGCTGCCACAGCGCTGCCACAGCGCTGCCATAGCGCTGCCATAGCGCTGCCGCGCCCCATGGCACGGTGCGAGTCTCAGGCGGGCGAGCACTGACCTCTCTCTCCAACCACAGTCTTTAACACCCGCAGAACACCAGTTTCAAATGTTCTGCAAATTCGGATGGTTGCTTGCTGTAGCTGCGTTCAGACAGCTGCACTATTATTTTTACTGTGAGGTAACTGTCTAATTTGCTTTTTTTGTCTGTTTTATGTAACACTACTGCTTTATGGTTAATTTTGACTCTTCTATTGTATTCACACATAATGCCTTTATGTTCATGTATTCTGAACTTCTTGAGAATATTGGATTCCATGCAGGGAAAGGGGGAAAGAAATTGTCTTTAAGATAACAATGAGGATAAGCTAGGGAGGGATGTCAGCTCAAAACCCAACCCGACATGTTCTTTCTTCTTCATGTTCTGCAGTTTGCCTTGACTTAAAAATGCAGGGTGGATTCTGCTCCAAGGAGAAAAAGGTCTCTCGCAGGCATTTTTCTTTTTTCATGGGCAGATCTTTTGGTTGTTTCTTTAATGTATAAGACATTTCTGCAGTGTTAGCCAATCAACTGAAATATTGAACAAGTACTTTAGAACATATTATTTTATTTGCTCCTTTCCCAATTATTTTTGCTGCTCCTATGAGAAAAAAAACCATGCTGGTTTTTGGTTTGTTGGTCTCACTTTCACTTCAGTGCAACCAGATAATACAGGGCTGGGTATAGAGATTTCTAAGGCCAGGCTGATATTATGTAATCTGTTCACGTGCCACTGAAAGGGAAAGCATGTCAAGTATCAAGTGCAGGTAGGATGGTGATGATGGGGGCAGGAACTGTGGAAACATGAACATGGCTCACTAGTTGACCAGCTGCCTATTCAGCTATTGAGGGGATGTTAAGAAAATTCCCTTAACAATCTTGTTAAACACACTTTGATTGTAAAGGATGACTGTTGTGATTTACCTCCCCGAGGCCTTAATAAGCTGAAGCAGGCAAGCTGTACAGTTTTACAGGAGGATATAGACTCCTAAATGTAAATTAATAACACCTGATTTTTTTATCCTGACAGAAGCTAGAGTTCTGATGAGCAGTTTTGTTCATGCTCTGGATTTTCCAACCTAATTTGGCCATAATTTTTTACTTCCCATCTCAATATGTAAGAAAGTTTTTCACAGACTTCTCAGGCATTAGTAGTGGTTAAACTCCCAATGTTTATGAGGACTTCCTATATGGAATAAAATAGATCTCATTATTGTTTTACTTAGTAAATTCACAACATAACATCTTGTATGCTTTACAGTTCAAAACAAATATATATATATATATATATATAAGCTCAGGCAGAGAAGTAAATAAGGAAGACAAGGTCTGTCAAATCTATAGAATAGCACTTGTATGAGGGAAAACTAAGCACTTTCCAAGGTAAAAACCCAAACATTTCAATTGAAAATATCAGTAAGGGTTGTGGGATGTATTACTAGGATGAGAATATTTGGAAGACTGACAATCAGTTTCATTTTCTCATTAGCTTTCTATCAGATTTCAAGAACATACTGAGCAGGGAAGGACTTTTAAAACTATAAACAATGCCCAAGGTGTGCCAAAATGAAGATATGTTGGGGTTTCTTTAAATTTAGGCAATTCTGTGGTAGTGAATATGAAGTTACAGACACCAATACTCAACTGCAGAAAAATGAAATTGGGTATAAGTGACTCAGTAATGTCTTTAAAGACAATGGTCTGACTACATGTCAGCCATGATTTTTCGTCGAGAAAAAGACAACCAAAATAATTCTGAGATACATGAACAAAATAATTGATAAAATTGGTAAAATGTTAAATAATACAGCTGTCTAACGCTTATAAATTCTTAGCTGGAAAATTTTCATGAGTCTACGTTCATCAAAAAGTGAAGCAGTTGCAAAAGTACTGGGCAAAACAATGAAAAAAATTGTTGCTAAAGGAAACTGGAATGTAAGGAAAGGCTGCAGAAATCACTGTGAAGGTGACTGGGGTAAGGCATCATTTTTGGGGAAAAAATGATTTAGGAAATAAACCATTTTCTACATAGTTGTACACCCCCATTATGCAAGTTAGTTTGAAACGGGTAGTAGATCTCTGCTGTGGAAAAGCTTAATGAATTAGGTAGCCTGTCTTCAGCACCAGTTTCTTGAACATAGCTGAAGTGCTGTTAGCAGCTGCAAGAAGGGTTAAACCTAAAGTAAAGCTAAAATGTCACTGGTCAAAATTTATTCATTATTTTCCATAAATAAGTGTAATTGGACCTGTCAAGACACTGTTGGCTGACACACAATGTCATGCAGTTTCAGTTGCCGTTGCCAGTTACCGGTTTCAAAGCCTAATTTTGCCTGCATTTTTAAGAACCATCACCAGCATTGGAAGCAGGCAAGCTGTAGGGCAAGTCCAAAGAGCAGGGGCTGCTACAGGGGCCCCAACTACCTCCAGCTGTGGGGAACAGTCTCTTTTTGCAGGGGAAATTGGAGCTTTTCCAGTGTCAGCAGTGTTCAGCCCAGCTTTGGGAAGAACCCTTCACTCTTGATCCCATCGTTCACATCAATAGCTGTTAATAGCTCCCGTGTGCTCGCACAGGATGCTGCTGAGGAGCCAGAGCCTCTTTATTTTCCAGGCTGGCAGTTTTTTGGATCTACTCTGACCTGGCTTACTGTTTGTTCACAGTACTGAGACTGTCCTGCCAAGAGTGATCAATGATCTCCTGCGGGTAATCAATTGTGGTCACCGCCCCATCTCTATTATAGCTGATTTGTCATCATTTTGGGGTCGCACAGCCCACAAGATCTGCTGTTGCAGCAGAGTTTCAATAATTCTACATAGCTGGTGTTAATAACCTGTTATGATCCAGCGCTATCCCACGTTGTTAGGATAAGGGCATGCAGGTTGCCACCCTGTAAATCTCTTAGTGTTTACTCTGATGCCTGTTTATTTTCATATTAGTGTTCTCCAAGGCATATGCATAATCCTAAAATAGTATGCAGAAGGTGAAATTATTTTCACTAATTCCAAGTCCAGGTTTTTTACTTCTGGAAGATAACACTAATAATTTAACAGGTCTGCTATTTTACTGTCCATACTAGAATTCTAGATGGCTGTTGTAGTATTGGCTTCTTTCAACAGGCACTGTCTTCTGTATTACACAGATCATTGCTCTGATACAAATTCACTGCCAGAACTTTTTTTCTGTTTCTTTCAGCAAACCTGACCTTTTTAGAGCTAATCCTACCTGTGACTTCATGCCTGCAAACTAGACACACATATATATCAGGCAAGAAATACTTTTGGATGACCAATAGGATACTTTGTTTAACTTACGATTGTGACATGCAAACTTTTACTAGACTGGAATCTCTCGAAGGTTAAGCTTAATGTTCAGGTGACCTGCAGAGACATTTCAACATGGCTTTTATAAGAAAGGAAAGTGTTTGCTCTATAAATTGTACCAAAGGCAAGAGCAGAACGGTGAAATGATATGGCCAAGTTATTTCCATTCTTTACTTCCTTTGTAGTTTTCATGTATTGTAGGATTACAGTTGTAATAATGGTATCTACTGTCAGAAAGCTGCGGAACATTTGTTTTTCTGTGAGGCATGGGGCACGCTGTGAAGTTGATGCTCAATGCACTGGAATGGAGGCATGGCTATATACCTGGAGTATAGGTGCCTAACTTCAATTAGGTGGTTGATAGAGTCCTAACTATTTTTGAGACTACAGACTTCAGTATTTTGGAAGACTAGCCAAATATTTTTGTAATTTATTTCCCCTTGAAAATGCTAACCCTCCATTTGGCATTTCATATCCACTGACCCTCAGGCATGAACTGATATAGTTGCAGAAGGTTTATGCACAGGGCTGGATCTCGTTGTATCCAAAGAAAGGATGACTGGTAGGAAAATGAGCTGTAGTTCTGTCTTACGTGTCAGGAACAAGTAAAGTACAGTAATAAGCTTCGTTTGAGGCAGCATGGGGAATTGAATCGCTCCTCCTACCGTGTTGTTTGTGTAGATGGTTAGTACGTGGCTTTGCCGTGAGAACTTGTTTGTGGAACAGAATTTATTATTGAGTAGGAAAGCACCTTTACATCATCCACCTCATGGCAATTTGCAACAAAGACATTGTTTAGGTTGCTGTTCTCAGGAGCTTCTTTGTGGGTGCTCCTTAAGGACCACAGTGTTACTTCCATTGTCTCTATTACTGAATGGGACATTCATCTTTATAATATGACTGTATTTTCCAGGGTTGTTGAATTGTTTTCACATTATTTCAGAATGCTTATAGTTTAAAGTTATATGGGTAGACAGAGCTGTAGACGTTGTGAGTGCAACCACAGCCATTCCAGTTATCAGGAGGGCTGAGGTTACTAAATAAAAAGTTACAGGGCTGTTGTAGGAAGCTCACACGCAGTACTCAGTGAAGCAGTTTTGAATATTAATGATCCTGCTTGGTGCTCTTGTGACAAAAACATATTGAAGTAAAAGAGGGAGATGAAAGGAGGAAAACAGATTTTTTCAGTATACATAGTACTGAACCCTGTGGAAAGCCACACTATTAAAGTATGACCAGACTTGGCCCCTGTCCTGATTTCTGGATGTCAGAACCTTAAATCCATATTTAGGCAGCCAGGAAAATGATGCCTTTCCTCCTGAAGTGTCGAATATCAGCAATTTCCTATAACTTCCCCTAAAGCTGTGCAAAGTCACCCCATTGGCCCCTTGCATAGAGCGAGCTCAGGTCCCTCCCCAGCAATTGAAGTCACTGTGGAACTGGTGCATTTCAGCCAGGCCAGATCAGGTAAAACCCATAACCCTCACTGTTTTATTCAGCTGTAACTGCTCCCATACATTTAATTTTGATTTTCCTCCCTTAGCAAGTTAGTGCAACTACAACTTACTCAAAAATATGCCAAAATACACCAGAGAAAAAAGCAGGAAAGAATGTAAATATGTTAGAAGACAACTGAGAGGAGAATAAATTGTATTTCAATGAAATCAGAGTATGAAAGGATTTTTCACTACGACTCTAAGGAAGATGGGCTGAGATAGCTGGCCGAGTATGTGGGCACAATAGTGCTTATTGTGATAAATGCTGTTTATGTACACTCCAGCAGGAAGGAAACTGAGATTGCTTTTTCTTCACTTAAATCTGAGGAGTGAAGCGCTAGAACAACTGCTGATCTTAAAGTATTGAGATTAATGGGGTCAATTTTTCCCTTAAAAAAAAAAAAAAGAAAAAAAAAGACAAACATCCCCTCACCCCAATATTCATGAAGCCACTAAGGAAGAAAGAGATCCAGAACCCATCTAAGGACTGACATGAGCTCCTTGGCAGTAACTAACAGTGAGCTGTTTTATCCTATCTTACGCCAGTAGCAGATTTTATATGGTAGAAATAATGTGTATATTTTTCAAGCAATCATTAATTTGTTAACAGTTTAACCATACAGCTTAAAGTGTATTTCTTTTTTTCTGTATACGTTAGAAGTTTGAGGGACCTAATTTATGATTTCACATTTGTTTTTTTTTCAGGTGGTTATCCCTAGTTTTCCAATGAAACATTTTAAAACTGGCATTGAATTTCTGTTCTTTAATAATAAAAACTACAATGTTCTTAATCTGGTGTTAACATAATCTTAACCTAGATCTTCTTGCACAATCCCTCTGTATTTTTTCCTTATTGATTCCTTTATATTTCTCTTGTAGTTCTACAGTGAGAGAGTTAAGAAAGTCATTCTGACCAAATGGCTGTAATCTTTCATACTTGCTCTTCCAAGGTGTTGTTTGATTTTAGCTGTATCCAGCAGATGTGTTTCCATTTAAAAGAAACTGCAAGTGCCTGCATGACTGTTCTACATAAATCTGAGTGCATTTAGATCTCTGATAAAAGTGTCCACTACACTTTTGGCTCTATCATAAAAATGAGCTGGGGTGCCCTTCTTTCCAATTGTATTTTGGGACCAATATTAGCAAAATGAGTGTTTCAGGGCTTATTTTAACAGCTGGAATTCATTTCTGAATGTCTCTATAGATATCTATGTCTTCCTTTCCCTGACTTGATGTAACGTGACTACTAGATAACAGCAAGGTATTTTATTTAAAGAATATGACAGAACTTTATTGCCAGTGGTTATAAAGAATAGTCTAGTACTTGCTGATAAGCAGGATATGCTGTTGTCTCCTGTGCAGGTATTTTTTAATAGATGTTTGCCTTTACATTTCTTACCTGAGGGCAAAATTGTAGCCGAGGGGGGAAAAAAAATCAGAAATCAAATCAAACCTATCTTTCAGTGTTGGAAATGAAATGTATAGTGCCTCTTTGAAAAGAATCTATTTCAGATGTTTTTGTTGTCAGAACAGAACTTAAGCAAATGTGTAGGCCATTACCACAGATGCAAAATGATTGTAAAATTTCATTGGTACAAGGAATACTTTTAACTATATTGCCTTTTACTATAATGATTGTGCGTAAAGAATATACACAGGTATAGTCTGTTATTTGTACACAAGTATTTATCTTTGTACAAATATTTATTTATGTGGTAGTACTATATTTTTTGAAGTTATAAGTATTATCCACAAAAAAGATCATATATTTATCTGGTGTTTTATTAACATTTTTAGATTTGAGTATAAAATGTAGAGTGTTGTCTGCTTTTATTTCTCAAACTTAGATTAGTAGGTTAGTAAAAATGAAGGTTCCTTTACTTTGGGAACTCTTAGATTCATTTAGAATTATTGGCCTAAATAAAGGTTTGCACAGCGTTTGTTCATTCAGGCAGTTTTGTCCATCTATGGCACAGTAGGGTTGGAAAGCATAAATGGTTCAAGCACACTGTCTTCTATAGAACTCCTTTATTGTCATTGCCCAGGTCTGGGCATTAGCTTTGTAACTACCATCCTAACACATGATTTGAACACTTCAGAATAGATGTTGGTGTTTCAGATTTGTATAGTGAAAGATTATCTGCAACGCTGGAATGCTGCTCAGCAGGAGGGTTATGACTATCACTCGATTCCTCGGTTTGGGTTCAGGTTGCCATTGCTTTAGCCTGAGACAATATTGATTTTTTTTAAGGACTTTCTTTCCTTCTTGTGGTTGCACACACTGAATTTTCTGAACAAGAAATGGTTTTCCTGGTAGTGTAGTGCTGCTGGAAACCCGGTTTCTAGTAAAGCGTGCGACAAAGCTGCTTCCAGTGTGGTCTGGAAGTGTCATAGGAGACAGAAAACTAGACTTCAGAGTCTTTAGACACATAAACATTCAGCAAACCAGTCTGTGCTAGAAAATATAGCTGAATGTATGAAGTGCTCTGTTTATGCTCTAGAAAGTCCTTTTTACATGCTGCTGGTAAAAATCAGAGTCTGTAACATAAGAGAATTGGGAAAAAAAGGGCAAGGACGGATTGGAATTCAATCTGAACATATAATGCAAATGAAGGTTTCTCCAACAGGACTTATTGTCCTATTGCTGCTTCCTTTTTTATTCTTTTTGGTCAGGCTGGTATTATATTGATTATCACATTACTCTGAGGTTTTTTGTTTGGTTTTGTTTCTTTTTCTTTTTTGATTCCACCCCCCCAAATCTTTTACAAGGGACTTGTTTACATATTGCTTTATGTTAAGCTTGCTAGGAGCTCATGAATTTCCTTTTGAAAAGCAGAATCTACATGTAGTCATTTTTAGAAATTATAATTGTTAAAATGCTTTCAAACTTGAATCTATAGAATGCTCGTGGATGATGCCCATATGGTGTTAAGAAGGCTAATTAATCAGTTATTTTAATAAACTGATGGTAGTTCAATAAATTTCTTGCTAATGCATTTTCTAAATACTACCATGTTTGTACATTTCACTGAGTTATAAAGTGGCTTGTTCTCTGACATACCCTTGTGAAAAGTAGTAGCTCATGAAGAGGGTTAGGTTAAATTAATGACTGATTCAGTCAGTATTTCACCCTTCATTAGCACTGAATTAATTTATTAAATAAATGAAAGATCATCTTGAGTGGTTTAATGTGTAAATTTCATTTTAAACATGCATAGGTCCTCATCTTTTTACCGAATAACTGATTAATGGTGAAGTTTGAAAAATAAGTACCCTTCACAAATGGCTGATCATGCTAAATTGCAAGACCTTCCCTCTAACCTGGCTCGGCGGTAAAAGCTAAAAACACGCACAGATTAGTAAACTTGGTTTTAAAAACAAGGCACTCTGGAGTAAACATTTGCTGTGTTAGTGGCATATAAATAGGATATGGTAATTTTAATGAATCCATAACATTTCAGTGTTTCAGAAGGTGGCAGTGATAAGCTCAGAAATTATTACTATGGTTTTACTTGCAAAGAGTGGAGAATAAGAGTTCTCATCTGCTTCCATAATAAATGTGGAAAGAGTGCTTTCCACACAGAAAAAAGTTTTCTTTAAGTCTACTCATGTATTTGAATAAATGTATGCAGTCTTGGACTGTGCTCTTATAAATAGGATAAGGGCAAATAGCAGGGCAAGAGGTCTTGAAGATATTTCTTACGTTTCCTTAAATGCTACTGGTGACTCACTAGGTCATCCTTCTTTGGAATCAGTTTTGAACCAGTGTTTCTTGAAGTACTAGTGGGAAGTTAGTGTGGGAAGTGCTCTTTCAGATGAGACCATATGCATGCATGAAAGTTTCCCCCGTTTTCTCTTCAAGAGTAAGATTTGGAGGTTTGAATTTTTGTTTTGCCTTGGTTCACTTCATTCCACCTACGGCACCTAAAAATGAATCCTAGATTTTAATTATGGTAGCCATTTGGTTTTTTGAAAAAAAAAAAAAAAAATTATAAGACCCTCAATCTTGATTAGTGTTTTATCCTGTGAAACCTATTAAATTGTATCCTTAGTATGCTTGCAGAATTGTAAAATTAAACTGGAATCCATAATTCAATCTACAAATTTTTTATTTATTTAAAAATAGCAAATGCTGTCTTTTATCATTAAATACATGTAGGCTGTGCAAATAGCCTTTGTTATGTTTTAAATTATGTCAGGCTTTGTACAAGTATTTTTGTTTGTTTTTTTTTCCAGTAGGGTTTTTTCACTTTTATTGGATGGAGATTTTTTGACAGAGATGTTTCTATGCATATCATTTATAATTTATCGTGTGAAAGGCAACACAAAGAACATGTTGAATATTCAGTATTTTCTTTTTTTATTATTGGATCAAATATTCATATATCAGTCCTCCAAGACTCTGAATACATAAAATGACTGGTTGTAATGGTGCACTTACCTGGTAAAAATCCAGCTACTCTGCATAGCAGTTTATTCTGCTCAACACCATCTGGCAGCTGCAAGCCAGTTATATATCCAGGTAACCTTCCTGTTCCTTCACTAACACCATCCAGTGTGTCCCAGCTGAAATATTTTCTGTGGTTAATTTATTGACAGCACAAGGAATGCATGCAATTTCTTTCAGGAAGTTACTGTTGAAATTATTGTGAGGTCCTTGATTTGATAGTAGAATCATGAAAGTGACCAAAGATGTCTGCCTTCTTACTTAAATAATCCGTATTATTGTTGTGATTAAATAAAAGGTGCTAAAAAGATGAGTCCTTTGGTACAATTTTTGCAGTCTAAATATAGACACTGTAAAAGCAAGCAGCAAGCTTTTGGAAAAAGACTTGGAAGGAGCAATGAAACATTCAGAAAACCTGAAAATTTTTAGGTATATTTTAGGATCAGATTTTGTTGGTTTTATGCTGCTCCATCTGCTTTCATATTAGAGAAGCTGAAATGAGACAGGGAGAAAAAAAAAATCCTCAAACGTTTATTGATATTTTCAATTGGCGGTTCAAATATGGTTGTATACTGATTAATTTCGTTGATCACTTGTGCACAAAAAACCCTGGAACAGATTGTTTTCTATATAAAGGTGAAGAATCCTATAAATTTTTTATTCACTTCAAGTTCAATGCGTGGATCTGGTTGCTTAGTCCAGTAGTGGCAATGGGATTTGAAGGAAATTGAGAATATTGTGACAGGGGGCGAAGGGGACATGAGAAAATATTTGGAGTATAGTGGAGGGAGAAAGGAAACTCTCACAGAAAATTAGATTACTTTTACATGAACTATAGCAGATGTTGACCTAAAGCACTTTATAGGTCACAGTCTGATTTCCAGACTCAATTTTCCAGCTCTGAGCATGTAATGGCTGGGTTGTCTACACCTGGATGTGCTATCACAGGCACAAACTTGTATGCAAACAGGAAAGGTAGCTGGGAACTAACATATATACTGTGATTATTCAAAACTTTGAAACAGATTAGTCCTTTGTTAATATGTCCACATGGCAACATAGCAGGTACCTTTCAGCAGCAGAGAGAGCTAAGCTGACAAATATCAGTGTAAACTCGCTTTGGACTTCCTGCTAAAGTTCATTATAAAATCCCAACTTCAATCAATCTCTTTCACTGGAATTAAAAACCTGGTGTTTCAACACACATTGCTCTCTGGTATAATGCCCTCTCTGTGGCTGCAAAGGGACTGAGCCATAGACTAATTTAATCACAGCACGGTGCACCTCTAGGTGCACATGGAATCCCATGGGATTCCACCACAGAACAGTGCCATGGACAAAAATGTAACTCTTTATTGGTGGTAACCACAAACTTCTCCAGTGAGAGGATTTGGATCACTGTCTGAAATCATACTTAGGTATTTTCTTTTGTTCTTTGTTTTCTTTACAGAAAGTAATTCTGTGATAACATGGATTTTTAAGGATATCTTCATCACTGTGATTTCAATTGATTTCAATATCAGATAACTGGAGCAGTTGTGTAATTCCATAGCTACTGTTATGCATTAATAATTCAATGACACTGAACCTAACTTCTGAAGTTTATCACAAATGTAATACATTGTTCAGGAAGGAATAAAGAAGGAAGTAGGGGCAAAATCCCAGGACATGTTAAAGCTTTGAATTGTATACCATTCTTTGCCTAATGTGCATTTTTTATGCAACCTTAATTGGAATGAAATGTTTATAACAAATATTTAATCAGGATTCAATGATTAAATAGGCAAATTTAATTTTGCTCTTGTTATTTTTTCCTAGGTAATCAACGCAGATGTGATTTAATGACAAAATCTAATTGAGTACTTTCATTTTGTGAAAAGAAAATTAAAAGGAGAAAATACACTTTTTAAATTAGAAGTAATGATGGAGTTACAGGACAATTCCTGGGGATTAATGACTATCTGAGAAAGCTGAAGGCTCAAGGCTTAACTGTGGGCTGTTAACCTCAGGTGGTCATTAATTCTTCAAGTAATGCTCAATGCCCTGATCATTATTGCAACTTAGCAGGGATGGAGTAGCAAGTTTCAGCAATTAAACCATCAGCAATATTTTAAATGCATGTTTTTCTCTCCCACTTGGATATTCTGACAGAAAGTAAAGAATTAATCAAACTATTGATGGTATCCAGTCAAATCCTTTTTTCTTAATTTGTCTGATCTATCACTGAGGACATGCCACGTTATGTGACTGCATTTGTTGAGCCACACCTTGCTGTCCTGGTAGCTGTGCTGCACAAACATTAAATATACAGATGTGTATATATACATATGTCCCCAGGGAGCCTCAAAACTTGCATAGATTCCCGTTCTTTCTCTCTTTACACTCAGTAATGATGCAGATGCCACTGACTTGACTGGCATCAAAATTATAGTGCAGGTAGCATCCTCTTGTCTTCACCAATCTACATGCAAAATTTCCCCATCTTTCTGCAATAAAGTTGTAGCTAAACCTCATTTTGCTAGTTTCTTTGAGGCTGTTGTATGGCCTCATTAGTCAAAGGAGGAGCAAGACAGAATCCCCTACAAGCCAGAACTTGTTGAAAACAGTGTAAGAGCTTGTACCAGCATACCACTGATTTGGTATGGGGTTTTTTGATACGGCTTAATGCCGTGAATTCTGCTGATCTGCAGCCAGAACATTGCTCATTTCTGTGAAGAATCAAAAGATCTCATATTATTGCTTTCATCTGAGATAAATATGATTACTTGATAACACCATGTTAGGCTAAATTTGCCACTACCTAAGCATTGCATTCAAATATATTATGCAATTGATTCACATACTGAGACTCTACAAGTACTCCCAAGTCTTGGCAAGCATACAGTTTTCTCTCAAGTCACTCCCTAAGTGGTTCAGAAAAAAATTGTTGAAACGCTTTGAAATTCTACTGCTAAAACATTTCAGGCTATGAGTCAAGGGCAGATTAACAGACAAAAGCAGCTAATCCAAAAATCAGCAGTTTATGGCTGAGTGGAGCAAACAGACTAATGAAGCGTACAGAGCTAGACAGGTCTCAGTAAGATGTTAATAACAGGTCTGCAAATAGGTGAGCGAGCCAGTCACGGCAAGCCACTTTCTGGAGAGACTTCATGTCAGAAAAGGACTAAAGATTGCTAGGAGCATACCCTAATTAGCAAAATCATTGTCACAGTGTCATTGTGAGCATGGATAGCCCATAGAACGTAAGTAGCATGCCAAAACATTTTGGTGTCATGTGCTGGTTTACAGTGCAGCGTGAATGGGAGTGTATGGCCTGCAGAATAAGCATATGAAGGTTAAAATGTGTTAAGTTTCTTCTTTCACACAACTTTAAGATTTAATTTATTAGTTCCATTTACATTAATTCAAGTGAAAGTAAAATAAAAAATTTTTCTCAAATTAATGGAAAACAATAAAAATTCTAAAGCAGCTTTGATTTTTTAAGTTGATTAATATAGTTAAATGTTGATAGCATAAATAGATTCACCAATTATTCCACTGAATAGTAAATCTTTTGTTGCAGTTCGCTGCTTGTCCAAATAAAGCTCTATTTTGATACAGTCTATTCTGAAACTTGCATTTGTGGTTGTGATCTGCCATGGCTGCTGCATGGAGGAATAAATTGTATGCTTACACATTTTGCCAGTCCATCAGCATGTTGGTAAACCACTTCATATGCAACTCAAACGTTAATGGCAGCAAAGTTAGACTTATGGCTGCTACTTTCTTCCCCTGCCTATACCATCCATCTTTGCTCTGTGTCAATCATAATATTTGGAAGTTAGAATTTCTATTTTTAAGCTTCTTCCTGAACTGGTGTTTACTAGAATCCTTCTCCTTCTGATGTAGTCCAGCATAGTCATTAGTGAGGAAAATAAGAGCTGCACTTCAGGGATCACTATAGGGATCCCGGCATATTGGGCTCGGGGAGAAAGAAGAAGAACTCTGTGTCTGAATCTGTGATAAAAGTGCAGGTTAAAATGAAAAATAAGACCAAACCTACTTCTGGTCCATCTATTTCATAGCTATTGTCACAGATCTTAATCTCATACCCTGATTTGATCTTGTTCATATGGGCACAGTATAGGCAGCAGGTCTGAGAATAAATGGCAGGATATTCAATAACTCGTTCCTGTATTGGAGTTCAAGTAAAGTACTGCTACTTCTCTAGCTGTTGCCTAAAAATACAGGCGACTTCCAAATAGTTCTGTGGATGGTGGGTGAGAAGAAGAGGGACTTACAGATCACTTGTGATTTTGACAGATTAGAGAATTAATTTGTACCTATGATGGACGTAAGATACCTCTAACAGATTCTTTCTAAGTGTTTGAAAATTATTGTAAAATAGGAAAATATACTCAGTGTGACTATGACATGAAAACAATAAAAATTCATTTCCTTAGTGTTGAGCCCTGAATGTTTGAATTTCCCAAGGAATCTGCTTTTTGTAAATAAAATCTTATTTACCAAAATAGATGTCAATCACTGAAAGCTTTGATTTGTATATTTTAAAATTTTTGTTAGGTTGCACTCTCTGGGGTAATATTTTCTTTTGTTCCACAAAGACGACATTTGATAGTCTGGCCAAATGGAGGATCTGATACCCTACTGAATTTTTTTTTTTTTT
>VWZG01000762.1:89362-99921 GCA_013396735.1 Grallaria varia
TTTTGGAGTGGGGTTAGGGTGGTAACAAGTTTCCGGCACTTTCACATTTCTGAGAGAAGGACTGAAGGCTATCCTGCAGAAAAGAAGCCATACAAGGGTGATTAAATAAGACTCCACTGCCTTCCTCCTCTTTCATTCTCTAAATGGTTGAAAAATCATCTTGGTTATCTCAGCTCATGTTAAGTCACACAGTGCTCAAGACTGGCTGGGATGCTGCTATCTGCCCTTACCTTTCGGCAAAATATATTTTGTTAGCAGTTAGGGCACCTTAGCCAGGTATTTTTCCTTATATTCTTAATCCTCTGCTGTTTTTTTCAAGTGTTCAGTAGGTTTTAATAGTAGTTTAGATTTAATGTATTTGTGCCTTTAATAAGATCTCATTTTATGTTTGTGATTACAGTTGAAACTGTTCTGTTTCTGTAGATGGCCTGTTTCATCTCATATCTAAGTTCAGATGTATGAAAAAATGTCAGGCTTAATGGCTGGGGAATATTTTCTTGGATTAAATTAAAATTAGTAACAGAAAGGAAGTTGGGGGGTTTTTTTTGCTTGATTTTCTCTTTTTTTATTTCTCAGTAATAGGTAATCCCCATATTCTGTGTATAATCAAATATGCGTTTTACATTTTTTATTATGATTTAAAAATAAGTTCATTTAAAATAAGCATTCAGTTTTATATCTTCATAAAATACATCAAGTAAAACAAATACAATTAATTTTCACAATTACAATAAGAAAGGGAGAAAGAATTTCTATCTGTAATCATCATTCTCTCTGTATTATTAAGAAGGGGTGCTTAATTTCTAAAAATACCTGCAAGATTTATGGTGCTAAAAATGATCTTAATTACACAAATTGACCAAAATCCATCAGGGAGCATATTCAGGCTAATACTTCGAGGAAAGACTCATGTGCGACTATATGGCAGAGATATGCATTATTTTCTTTCTTAAAGAAAACCTTTACATAAGGCTGGCTTTAGTTTTATATCCACAAATCTGCCACTTTCATGGCTCTCATTCCAGAACAAAAAAAATCCCTTACTGGTTTGGTTTGTGTCTCGTGCCTTGATGCAAACCCTGCCAGCAGCAAGAGAAAGTCTATGATCAGTTTAACTGGGCCGGGCTGGCCTGCACCTCTGCAGGTACCCCCCAGACTTCATCCCCAAGCAGAAAAATATGATTGACTGTAGTTTGTTTAGTGGGCCCTGCTGAGGGCAGAGACACAAAGTACAGCAGAACTGAGGAGCTTTCGAGCACACGTTGTGTCAGCATTACAGCCAAGGGATCCTGGTGGGTGCCGCTGCAGGAAGCCAAACGTGGCTCTGAACTTCTTAGCTTGGGGTAACAGTGAAGGTGACGGACACGGGGGGAAGGAGCTCTTGGTGGATCCTTTCATGGTGCCAGGGGCCAGTTTGTGCCGCTGTGACTGCTGTTGGCAGCTCAGTGAAAAGTAGCTTCATTCTGTCACCAAAACATTTTCAACAGTGAGAACTGGGAAAAGAATAATTCCAAAGATTAGTTTACCCAAAACATATAAAAGCAAGTAATAAATCCTACAAAGATTTGATTAAATGACTTCCTAAAAATGTGGACAGTAACTTAAATAAGGGGCTGGGAGTAATACTGAGTGGCCTCTCACACCTTACATGCTGACAAGTCACATTTATTTTCTATGCATTAGTTTTGTTTCTAGAATAATTGGTATTGGTTGTCTTAATTACATTCATTAACTAGGTTGAGCAGAGATCATTTTATAATAACTGATGCAAATTCTTTACGTCTTCTTTCTTTTATCATTCTATTACAGAATAAAGATCAGATATAAAAAGGAGAAGGCAAAGAATTCAAGTGCTCCGAGTTCCTCATAGTATTTCCAGATACAGCTGGAAGAGATGTATCAACTTGTCTTGACTCAACAAAAAAAGTGCGTTGCATAGCCAATAGATATACTGGGGTTCTAGAATCATCAGTTAAGACTCGTGAATGCCAACCTATAAGATTAGAATCTGACTTTAAGCTATTGTTCATGATGTTAAGATGAAGAGACGTGTTTTCCCTCTCCGATAATCTACCCGAGCAGGAATGAATAGAGTCCTGTGGGAGACGTTATCTGAGTTCAGTGTACACTGTTCTGTAGATAGGTCGAGTGTAAGGCTATAGCTTCATGACACCTTGTCTCTTACAGGGTTGCAAGTAGAAATGCTTGACTTTGTTTTATGCATTGGGAATGTAAGGAATGCCAATATGTTTTGTTTTTATAAATGCAGAAAGTAGTTCCCAACACTAGTTTTTCCTTCTCTGAGGCAGCTCTGCTTCCTCCATTCCTTTCTGTAACCTGTACTAGGGTGCTTCTGTGCCCCATGTAAATACTTGAGAGTTAAAAGTAAAACTGAATTCAGCATCAAAATGTAAGGCTACAGTTATTGATTTTGCCCATAATATTTTTCCTACCTTTGTGTTTCATCAGTGTAGAACTTAAAAATTAACAGAAATCTTCAAAAAATCAAAGTGATCTATAGGGTATTTTTACATGATTAATTATTAGACACTTAAGATGATATCATAGAGTGGATTACACTGGGGCAGGCTCACTGGAATTTGTTATATAGTGAAATTTTGGAGTGTGACCATTCATATTACTAATGTCCATTCTGTAAGAAACTATCTCAAATCATAGTTAAAGATACAGAACATTCCTTCTCCTCCCTCATATGTGATCTTTATCTTCCTTAAAATATGAATTAAAACTCTTATATTCTTTCTTTATCTCCATTAAACCACTGTCACTTGAAAAAATTTTGTTCCCCTTGCTCATTTTTACAGCGTTATTATGCTTTTCTGGTGTAGAATCGTATGCGAAATCTTCAGCTTTCAACTTTTCATCCAGATAGTTGTTTGGAAAATACTGGGAGGCTTTTATGCAGAGCAGCAAGATTTTTCTCTTTTTTATTTCTTTTACCCCTACAGTATAGCAGTATTTTTTTTTCTCTGAGCACTGACCTCCTCCCAAGAAATTATAGTTTTAGAAAATATCATGCCATTCAGTTAGCTTTTTTTAATGTGTGCTTTCTTAGCAAACAAGCCTTTTTTTCTCACCCTATATGTGGAACATGCTTCATATCGTGTGTTTGAACCAGCACTTTAAACAAGCCTCTTGACTGGTAAAACATGAATGGCAGTCTCACTAGCCCATCTGTTGAAAGCATTTTTGAAGTGCTATAGCACAAGCCATAATATTTATGAATTTTCATATTTGTTTGGATAGTGACAACACTTTTTAACTTCAGTCCTTATTTGTTTCTGGTTCTGTTGCCATAAAGGAAAAATACTTCAGAAAGAAGAACATACCAGAGCCTAATTCTGCAGACAAAGGCAAAAACTTTACATCAAATAAGCAAATACTTGGATTTTTTTCCTTTATATTTTCCTGAAGCAAGTAACATATGCCCTGAAAATTTGGGAGCAATTTTCACACCTCTGAAAGCACAAAGCCTATGTCTGCCTAATTGCGTTGCCAGAGCTGAGAGTAAACCCAAGCAAACTTGTAGAGCCCCAGCAGCATACAGGTGGTTGTAGCTAATGTGAGAGAGCTTGGAGTTGGACGTACTGGTAGTGGTCGTTCTCTTCAGATTCATTCATTGGCTGTGCCAGATAAGATTAGTGAAAATCAAATGAACCTGCTTCATAATGAATATTTTACAGAGCTAAATATTCATAATGTAAAAACAAGGTATTCTAACTCATACCATGAATCTGAAATAAGTATCATGTGACCAAACCTGTCTTTGAAAAAATTGAGCAGAATATGGTTAAATGTACAGTAACCAGTAGGTTATTCAGCTTTCATTTATTTTCCTTTTTTATTATCTTATTCTTTGTAATATGCCTTCAGGTTCTTCTTAGCAAAATGTATTTTTAAATCCTAAACATGTTTTTTTCAGCTTGTGTCATGCACTATAGATTATGCATATATGAATGCATTAGTTAATGTAGCCTGTTTGTACATTTCTCAGATTATACCTACCCCGTTAGTCTCCCTAATGGCTAAGGAGTGGGTCCTTCTGTCTGCTGTGCTGACCTCAACTGTCAGTGGGCCCACAGTGGAAAAGATTCTCCTGTTCACAATAATATAATTTACAGCCTTTAAATTGGTACAATGGTGTTCTTCACAAGAGTTATTTATGTTCAGAGATATGTTTAGCATATAACATCCCTGGAAATATTTAAAAGATTGTAGGTGTGGCATTTAAGGAGATGGTTTAGTGGTGGACTTGGCAGTACTGGACAACTGGACTCGATCTTGGAGATCTTTTCCAACTTAAAGGATTCTGTGTTTCCAAGGAGCAATGTTAGGTGTAACTAGATGGGAACACAGAATCCCTATTGTCCAAGAGCATGATGAGTGTTTAAGTATAATCAAAATTGTCAGTTTTATACATTCACAACTACAGAACTAGTGGCTAATTCATTCAAGCTTCATTTGTGTTTTGTACCTGGCAGATATGTTGAAGGCAAGCTAAGAAATTAGTTCTGAAACAAAATATATTTTCCAGACTTTTAAATTCAGCATGCTAAGATGAAAATTATTATACTTTTAAATCAATAAAAAGTGATCCAAATGTGTTCTGTGAATTACAGAAATGTATGTATAAAATACTAAATTGCCAGGTGCATTACCTTCCAATTTGGTTTAAGTCCAATCAAATGAATACTCAGCACAAAACATTATTACAAAGAGTAACATGGCCACTTTATGTCATTAATGTGCATATTTTTCCTCTGTAGTTTGCTAGTTCTTAGTATGATGGAATGATTTTCCCTGCAGTTTAAACAGATTGAATAATTCTTAGATACATTTCAGCTTCTTGTATGCCAAATTAGAAGTATGTTGTGAAACAAATGCTGTAAGCCCTGTGATTCTCTTCTGTCTTAGAACTATGAGGTAAAAGACGCTCACTGGATAAATAGCAGCTTTTCTGTGCAATGAATAGCTAACTATTTTTGCAATTATAATATTACTTTTTCTGCAGTTAACTAGTCCTCACAGCTCAGAATTAGGTAATCCTCTCAGTCTGATCAATCTAATATTAAGGTCTATGAAGTTATACGACAGTTTTACGGAGAACTTTAAACAGGATAAGTATGGCTGTCCCATTGACCCCAGAGGTGAAGTGTGGTTAGTGTTGTATGGGATGAATTCTTCTTGCCTTTATTCAAAACTGGGCTTAAAGGAGAAAAAGTTATCAAATGAAAGATAATTCCAGATGGAAAATAGAGCTCTGACAGCTACCAGCAATAAAAAACTATCTTAGTGTTTTAGGAATTTCAGAAATGTTAGCTGCTGAAGGAGTCTGTAACAGAATATGGAGTTGCAGAGAGAGCAATCATTCATCATTTAACATCTGAACCATTTCTTGCTGACTAAAGAGAAATACATATCAGAGAAGTCAAACAATCCTTTTCCATTATTATATATGATTCATGAATTCCAGGTATTATACAAATGCACCATTAATCTAAGAGCAAGTAGTGTTTCTCAAAATAGCACTTAGTGTTTCAAATAATATTTAAAATTATTTTCAAAGTAATTGTGCTCTTTTTTTTTTTTGGAGTATGTTTACAGTGTCTACACTCAGAACCACCCTTTCAGACAATACCTGGATTATTTTTTTAATATGATTGACACACAAATATTTGGAACCTTGTCAGCACTCCACTATATGTTTGCATTTCTGCAATAGAATAAAAACCATACAATCTTTTACCTAAGATGAACAAATCTTATAATTGAAAACTCTTTTTTTAATCTGTACTTACCCTTAGCTTATTTATTCTAGACTGAAAGATACATGATGTATTTTTGCAAATGTTTGGAAAAAATGTAATGCTGATGACACAAAAGGAATTAACTTCACTATGAGATCCACAACTGTTTTGTTTGTTCAAGATGGAGAGAACTATTTAAAGAAGTCCCTGAAGCAGTGGTGCCAATAAACTTACCTTATATTCTGACTTAAAGATTTATAAACTTAGCTAATTTTTAGTGGCTTTTCCGAATTCTTCTCCAGAATTCCTCTATTTGTTGGTCTAGCAGAGGTTTGTAAGTGAGACTTGTAGGCACCGAAAATGTTACTTAGCAATTTGCTGAAGTCCTGGTTTTTCTATAGCTCTCCTGCTGTGCTTGAAATTCCTCTATTTATGTTTAAGTGTGGCAGTATGAAACGAGCAGGAATAACCACTATTTGTTTTATCATGTCTCTGGGACAGATTTGTCAGCCTTTCGTCAAGCAAGACTTGTATTGTCCTCAGCAGGATTTCTGTGTGGTGAAGGACTGCTGCAGTTAGCGCTTTGAGTTTTTAAATATTGCACTCTTTGTGCCTGGGTATTGACAAATGCACTACTCTGACACCATATTTATTCTTTATTGAAAGCAGAGGCATGCTTTGCCTCCCCCTTCCTGTTTCTTGTTGATGTCAGACAGATTTACACGGATGATTGCTCCCTTAGCATGCTTATCGATCATTGTAACTGGGAGATGTCCCCATCAGTGCAAACAAGAGATCACCCAAATTCTATTTATTTAAAGGACCCATTAACCTTCAAAATCGGATTTATTCTTTGTTTAGCCATCCATTGTCTCCCACATATTTGTACTGTTTTCATATAAACTGTTCCCATGAAGCAGGAGATTTTGCATTAGTTCTGATGGCTCCTGTTTCTGAGTATCTGAACGTTGCTGCTGGTGTATCAAGCCTGCTGAATTCCTCCTTTTGTAGGGAGAAATGCAATCAAAGCTCTAAGATCAACTATGTTAAATTTGTGGAATGGTTTTGTGAATGAATCTCATGGGAGACTGGGAACCATTTATGTGACCTATTTTTCCCCCTAATTTCTTAATTTCTTGGGGGGTTTTGTTTGTTTTTTCTTTCCTCCTTGTGCACACAAAGTATCACTTAACTCTGACTGAATACTGCAGTTTATCTGGTGTGCTATGGGTTCTATCCTGACTAGTATTGCCAGATTGGCCAGAATAGGTTCCTCTTTCATTCACATAATTAGAGATCACCTGAGCACCACTGTCCATGCAGGAATAGCTCATTGTGACCATGACTGTTCAAGCAGGAGCTCTCATTATTGCTTCCTCCCTGCTCTCCAGTGGCACAGTGTGATAGCACTCTATCATGCCTCTGAGTCCGCTGTCAACTCCTGTTTATCATCTCTCTTGTGTAGTTTCAGATACGTCCATGAGTTTGACTGATGCCCATTCCCATAGGATATGGATAGACTCTAGAACCTTCCTTAGACCAGTTTGATCCCTATGCATGTTCATACTGAGTGCTTCTGATAATATTTTCATCTGTGTTTAAAATTTCTAGGTTGAGTGAGTTCTGTCATGCTGTCGGTGTTAGTTTCTACTTACCTGTTCATAGGGTAAGTAGGTATACAGGCAAAAAGAAACACAGCATAGCTAGTAGAATGACTTTATGATATATTTTTTTTAAATATATAAAATTCCCAGAAGTCTTACTGGTGATAATTTGAAAGGAATTTTAAATATTCAACTCCTACTTGAGACTTTGAAAAATATGCCTTCTACCTTTAAAAATTGTCATTTTTCCTAAAACACATGTTCCTCCCTCACATGCTGAAGGCAGTCAGCACACAACAAACAGATGAAAATATGGTACAGCTTCAAATAATAAGATTGTCATTGAAAGCTGGCTCAGCGAGCATCTGTTTTGGCACCCTGTTCAAAAGTCATCTTGCAGAGCTACAACACTGCAAAGTGGTCCAGGAACAATTTTTTGGTGGCAGTATTGAGTTTTCTGGGTGTTTTTTTTCTTCTGTGATAAAGTGAAAACAAAATACTCTGTGTTTCTACGTACCTGAAATTCAACTGATTGAAAAAGATTTTCAGCTTGAGTCTCCTCTGAAAAAAAAAGTGCACCCTGAATGGATTAAATTGATATTATTTTATGGTTCTCTTCTATTTGGATGGAAAAGTATTATTCAATTGAAAAATCTTTAGTTGAAACCACTTTGGCCAGCTCTCAGAGGCAGTCATTTTACCGGCTATTTCAATAAGGAATTTTTATTAGCATTTTTACAATATGTGGACAAAAGGGCTGTCCCTAAAAGTAGAGCCCAGACCAGTGATAAGGGTAGATTAGGTTGAAAATGGAGCCTTATAAGACCAGAGCTGTCCCTACTAAAGCTGTATGTTTGAGGTTTTTACAAAATGCACAGAGAAATGTTGGACTCTTATGAATGGCATTTACACAAGCCAATGCACAAAAAAAAGTTTAGTGTTGTGCTCTTTTTCCCAAGGATTTCATATGCTCATCTGACCTGACTCAAAAACCTGAACTCTCTCATGGAACAGGTTATCCAGAGAAATAGTCTTTTCTACAAAAAAAAGGACCATCTCTTTTAGGATGAAGTTAAGATATGTTAATGGCTAGGATATTTACATGAGCTATAAGGCCAAACTCTTCTATTTGCTTCATGGGGCTTTCTTGCTCTCTCACATTCTAAACTAGTGTCCAAATTTACATAATACACAGTAATCAGGCAAGACATCTCCAAAATTTCCCAGTGGAGCAGTTGGTGATGTATGAACTGGCTCCACCCGCCACCCAATTGTTTGTATGGATTACAGACCATAAGAAATTCTGGCCCTAATTGTCACACCTTCTCCATCTTTCAACACATGCAGCTGTTGGCTAGAGAGGGAGGAGATGTAAATGTCATGAGTTTACTGTGTTTTGAGTGGCATCATAGAGATAGATCAGATTTCTAAATCATCCTCATCTTTCTAAATATGTTTTCTGTATTCTCATTCAATTAGAGTTTATGTTCACTGATTATATCAAGGCACTTTCTTAGAAATATGAGAGTTCATCATATACCATGATAGAATATAGTTGCTAACACCTTTCCAACAGCCTCTAAAATTGGAAATTGCTGATCTGATTCTGAAAGTCATTCAAAACTGGTTACCTTTTCTGGAGTGTTTCATGTGAGAATGTTTGGCTCCCATTTTAGCCAGGATATCCAAAGAATTTTCTGGTGGCAGCCGGCTGAGTCCATTTTCTCTCTCTCTCTCTCTCTCTCTCTTCACTCTTGGGTTGAGGAGCCTGCAGAGCTTTTATCAAACTCAGAACAGAGAGTATCAATGAAGGGCCGTCAGAATGAGTGACAGACAAGAGATAAATTTAAATGCATAGTCAAATCAAATATATGTTATCCAGAAAAAGAAACAGGAACAGATCCTCAGACACTTTGTTTGGATTCAATTTCTATCATTCATTTAATGTATATTAACTTGAAATGATGGATATAATTTCCTGTAAGTAGAGTTGTAATTTCTGACTGATTAGGAGCAGAAGGAAAGCTTTTAGAATAAGGCTGAACTTCAGAAACCTACATCTCATTTGCATTTAACAAGTATGTTGAATCCCTCTTTCTCACCAGAATCACTGCTAGTGGTGCTTCAGGAGCCACTTGTTTATTTGGTGGTAGGTGAAAGATGTTTTCCTGTTATTGTCAAAACAGATAGGGATACTTAAAGTAATTAGCTACTATCATATGATACATTTTAAGCTTAAAAAATTGCATATTTAATGATATTTTTCTCCAATACCACAGTCAGTTATAAAGTTCCAATAATGGACTGTAAAATGTCTACAGAAGTACATTTGACTTTTCAAGAATGTGTCCCCTGTCTATTTTCACTTGCTTTTATGACTACAGGAAACCCAGATTTTGAATGAGGTTCAAAATGAGGTTGAGCAGAGATTGAGAACCTTTAACAATGTGTATTGGTCATTTAATGCTATTATAGATGATGAAAAACATGCTGTCATCCTGGTTTTGAAAGGTTTCAAGGGAATGTGTTCAAAAATATCCATAATGTAGAGTCATTGTTAGCTGTGCAAATACCAAATCTGTAGTTTAGACAAAATTTTGCATTTACTGGCAAACTAACGCAATTGATTGGAAATCTCAGTTAAGGTAAAGTAGCAAATAAAATATGATTAGTCTTTATTGTAAGGGGAGTCAAATGGAAGATAACTAGAATAGCTACTGCATAATTAAGGTGCAGAGTGCTCTTATAGGAAGGCTTTCAGAAAATGATTTCAGTGTCTGCACTTGGGTTAAAGGTTAAATTCACTCTTGAACATTTGTCAGCAAGCCCTTGAGTGTCATTGGCATACTTGAAAATATTAAAGATCATCATTATACTTTTCCTCCAAAAATGTGGTGCAGGCCAGCTGGTGCTCCAGTTTCTGTTTCTTCACTTTTCTTTGAATAACTATCTACTCTTTTAAGATAGTTTCTCTTAAAATAAAATCTAAAATGGGTGTTTTAATAGAAGGTAGAGTGTTGCAAAACATATAGTTCAATATATATAAACATGAGCAAAACTAATTCATAAATTCTGTTTTGGAGTAACACCTTTATGTTTCTGCTATTACTGTGCTGAAAAGCAGTTAAGGCATATCAGGCCTTACTTTCCTCTTTAGAGTGTTGGTGTGGTTTTTCTTTTTTTTTTT
>VWZG01000762.1:99958-139154 GCA_013396735.1 Grallaria varia
CATATAGAAAGTTCTTTGTAGTTATTTTGGGTTGGATTTTGTAGGAGTATACTTCCGTAGCCTAAAGTAAAATCTCGTAATTGCAGGGAGGGCAGAATGCGTAGTGCATTTTACATATTGAATCTTAATTATTTCATCCATATGTATAGTCCCATCTGCTTAAGCACGCTGCACTCAGAGAACAGGGTGGCCTTCTTCCTCATTCTCCCACCTTGAAGAGGATTTCAACAAAGCAGCATAATCTGTTCCAAACAAATAATTAATTCTTGCTTGAAACAGCCCTGGATGGCATCATCAGCGGTGAGCTGTAACTTCAGCTGCTCCCCAGGATGGGACACTTTCATTCCAGCGCTTATAGAGACACATAAATAGCAGTAGGTTTAGTTTACAGTCTGCCTGGCTGTTCCCCCATGTTGAATACAATGGGTCAGTTTATGGTACCCGACATTTCCCTCCCTACACATCTTTGTAGACTAAAATCTAAAGTCACTCTGGGAAAATAAATGAGGGACTCTTTCAGGAGAGTATTGAATAATGAGCTTGTTTGGTATCTGTTATACCCATATTATTCAAATCTGTTCATTTGGCTTCTTACAGCGAGCAGGGTGGGTCATTCACTTTTTAAGCAATTCTGCTGAGATAATTATTCATGAGATTTGCATAGGAGTATGTCAGGATGGTAGTGATATAAGATTGTGTTTATGGGAGTTTAGTACATTTAGATCTGTTAGAATTTTGTGAGCTCACGTGCGTGGAATTTCAGATAGGGATTTGGAATAAATTAATAAATATTGTGAAAAACAGCAGATTAAGATGTTTTACCATGGGAACCTGAGAATTTGCTTGAAATCTGTGTAAATAATATAAAATGTTTTACTAGGTTTATCCTGTGGTGATACTGTTGGTAAGACAAAATGTTTAGGGCATGCTATTTAGAAGGTATGAGAGAAACAGAAAGAACATTCTACATTCTTGAAGGTTGAATGGATTGCTAAAAAAATTTGGAGCTGCTTGTGCATTCAAGCACAGCTGCAGAACTTAAGCAATGAATGTAGTTGTACAAAAAGTACTGATCCACACTGATTTGATTCTTTTGGATGGCAGGGGACTCTTGGGGATATGATGTTTGTGAGGAATTACTTTTTAGAAGAAAATACTTTACTAACATGAGTTCTGAATTCATTAATCAAATTAAAGCCATGGACATTTGACTTTAGTCACCAGGAATCACTTACACGCTTCAAAACTTTCAACATTTGATGTAAGTCTTGCTGTAAATACTCTTTTGTTTTCCTAAGCAACAGTGTTAAATCTACATCTTTTTATAATCCAACTGTTAGTGAAAAGGACATTGAAGTATAGCAATTTACCTGTCTCGTAAGTTCATTGTAGAAATGTACATTTTTTTTCTTGGATATTGGTCTTCTGTAGATCTAAAGCCAGACCATAAATCTCAGTGTTTCATTTTTCCAAGTTACTAGGATCTTATAGCTCTGGTGAGACCGAAAATAGCAAAGGAATGAGATTTTATATGGTATTTTGGCTGTGTGGTTTCTATTTCTGATTATACCCATACTTATTCAGGAGGTAGCAAATAGGGAGTGGGGAATGAAAATGGCTTTTTTTCTTTCTTCAGGAAAGAAAATTTGAGTAGAGGTGGTTGTTTCTTATCAGCTTCTATTTTTTTTAAAGGCTAAAGTTCATTCTTGCTTTCATAGTAAATAAAAATACCTTATGTCTCTTCTATTTCCATAAGGAAAAAAGTTTTATTTTATTAGAGTCAAGGTAACTATTTTGAAAAATGAAGCAGGAACATTTTGATTACTTTCAAAATGTTGCCAGCTCTATTTTGTCACGTTTTATCTCTTAGAGAGGACATGTTCTTTAATTTGTTTTCCTCTGAATAGTACTTGTGTCCTTCTAACTCTTCAGATACATGTGCATGTATCTTGGATGATTTTAGCAAGCTCTGGATGATGTGTACATTGTAGGCAAAAATGCATTGTACAGAAATAACATGAACTCAGCCCAAAATATGGGCTAGGTTATGAAAGTAAGACATTGTCAGAAAAAAAAACCCCACCTTGCTGCCAGGACTTTGCAATACTGAGAGCAATTCCCTGTTTTGTTTTGTTTTGTTTTTTAATGGGAATTATTATCCAAGATTTCAAATAGCAAGTCAAGTAAAAGAAAACCACTGAGGAAGCCAAATTGTATTCCAAAGTACTAGTATTTAAATCTTTTGCTCTTTTAAAAGTAATGTGACTGGAAATTATAATTGTTTTTAATTTTTTATTTTACCATGATTTTGGTGTTATTGCAAGTAGTAATTAAGACCATGATGAGGTCATTAAAAGACACAGAAAAACTATTATTTCTTTCTATTTTAAAAATGAGTATGTTTGAAGTGCATAGTAATTTCCCTCTTATTGTCTGTCACACACAGAAATTTGAATAAAAAAGAAACACCGAAGGATTTATTTAAAAAATCCAATACGTGGGGTTAATAGTGTAACCTAGTTTTCAGAGGATATTCTGGAATTTATATGGTTAAAAATACAGACACAGAAACACACACATACACACTTCATGATCCTAAATAAGCTTTAAAAATACATGACATTTTATTCTCTAAGTCTATCAGCCTGAAGATAATTGGGATATTTAATATAAAATTTACTAACCTTTAATAAAACCTGTTAAGAGACTCGGTAGCTATATAAAATAAAATTAGTATTCACATAAAGACTTCTCTAATTCCTCTTGCTCTGGTAGCTGAAAGCTCATGCCTGGACTTGGAAGTGTTCCCAGAATAACTAGGAACACCATCATGCATCACCAGCAGATTCAATGGCAAGCCATTGCCATCCATTCAAACACCTCTTCTACCAATCAACAGCAGAAGGGGCCCTGACACGGTATGGAGAATCAAATGAGATTCCTGCCCAATTCCTTGCTTAGCTCACACAGTCCTGGTCTTAAAACCATTTACAGGGAGAACTATCTAATAGTTTAGCTGATCTCCAGGTGTTGCATACCTATGATTCAGCCCAAATGAGTTTGTACTTTAAGCAAAATCTTTTCAAATTACTAGTTTTGCTTTTCTTTCTCCACTCGTATTCCCAGCCTTCAAATGGAGCTTTCAGTATCCAGTGGCTGGAAAAAGAGCTGCTGCAAGATTTGAAGCTGTACCCCAGATACAGTGCAATGAAAGGCTGTCCCGTCAGGTTTTCCTGCTCACTGGGCTCTAACCATGACAAAAATGCCTGTTCCGTTACTCGCTGCTGCACTGCAAATCTTGGAGGCTTCTTTAAAAAGCTGTTCTAGTGTCATTTCATTTTCTTTCTGACCTGGCCTTGAGTAAAGAAGACAGTTTCAATAATACGTGGAAGCAAAAGCAGCGAGAAACTAAAAATGTTTGCACAAGGCAATGACAGGAATCAGAAAAGCTTGAATCTATGTATACATCTTTGTCATTTTGACACACAAGAGGTTAAGGGTGTTCTATCTTGTCTTAAAGGAAATTTTCAATAATTAGTCTGGTAAAAGTTAAATAGCACCATGTATTATAATAAAAGCTATAAAAAGCAATGCAGAGAAAGCAAAAAGGGCATTTTCATTTAATGGAAAAGAAATTCAAGTCATTGTGTAGAGCGTTGTTGTTCCCTGAATCATCAAACCAAATAACCTTGTACTCTATTAAATTACATCATTTAATTGTATACACATTCCTATTAGAATTTTAGTGGATTATGTAAGAAAATACCCTCCTGTGTTGAGCATAACTGCGTTTTATTGTTTCTCCCTGCGCAGTTATGGCTCCCTGAGCGATGTATACCTGCGACTTAGGGATGAGGCCCCTAGTGCAGCTTTACTGGAGTTAACATTTGCAGAACTCCAGTTCAAGCACTGCTCTAATTGTCTGATCAAAGTCCTTAGGTGATAATAGCAAAAGACAAAATACTTTAGAGAACTTCGAAGTGTGAAAATAGAAAGTTACAGTAGTGAGGACTAGTCAGGGGTTTTTAATTTAAAAGTAGTTTGGGTCTTTGAATATTAAGCTTTATGATGCACACAGGATTTCTTCTAGCTGTGTACATAACTTATTGCCTTTCTCCTACATTGTCCTTGAATCTTAGCCTGAAAACTTCAGGAACTGTATATTTTTGCATTTAAACCCTAATATCCAACAAGGAAATCTTCAGCTTTCTCAGCTATCAATTTACAGAACATAATTCTTTGGAACATGCCCCCCTGCCCTATCACACAAAATCATGCTCAAGTCTCATTCATAATCCATTTGCTATTGATTTTCAGTGTGGGAACTTGCGAAGCACAAAAAGGAGGATTCATTAACACACACCCTTCTGCTGTTCCCTTCAGGACTGGCTTAATGCTGCAGTTGGGCCATGTTGGCAGGGTTATACATCTGAGAGTATGGCCTGATAGTTGAAATGAGTGAGAGAATAATTCAGCAATGGAGTTTTAAGGTGACGCTCAGAAGTCTGCAAAATGCGTCCTGTTTCTCCATATTCCAGCTGTAAAATAAGCAGCATTCGTGACATGCTTTCACAATTGTTTTCTGTCTCCTCTGTTCATGTTCCTCAAGCAGGATAATGTTTATTCCTTTGCTTGTGAGCTCTAAATCAGTAGAGATCTGACCCTGCTGAAGATCCCTAGAAGTTAACTATAATCTGTACTGTGGGAATATATAGATGGGTGGGTTTTGAGATAAAACAGAAGATCCTTAACTCCCAGTGCCAAACTGTGAAGTCTTTCTATTTAAAAGTATTCTTAGGCTTGAAATTTTGCCTTTGTCCAGACTTGACACTTTTTGTTCATAAGCACTCTAAGTTTCACGGGAATACCTGGCCCTTGGATTCTTCGGGAACTTATGGAAGCTTGCACAAAAAAAGTAATTCTCTCTTCCACCCGTAATAACAGTGTCTGTAAAAAACAGTCCCATCTTTGAGATTTTTCGTGAAAACAAAGCAAGGAAAATATTCATAAATGATTTTACGAATTCAGAGACGGTTGCAAATACAGGTAGGGTATAAGGTGACAATGTGTCATATTTCTTTGTGGTGACATTGCACTCAGTCTTAATATTGCTGAAGTGCTACCTTGTGGTTACTAAAATTCCAGCTCTGTGGTGGTTGTGCAAGTGTTAATTTAAGTAGCAAGTCAGTCTTTTATCATGAGTATTTTCTCCTTGGCAGATGAATAAACTGGAAACTGAAAATTTTCATCCTGTTTAGCTGAACGTAGATTTTTGCCTGTTCAATCTGATGAAAAATTAAGATCCTGAAGGGCAGAAAATGTCACAAGAAATTGCTTTCAAAATGCCAAATTCTCTTACTCCTAACAGTGAGAAGTAAACTTGGACATATGTGTTGATTTTTATTTATTTTTAATTTTCATGTTATTTTTTCTCCACTTTATTTCTTACTCATCATGCATTTTTTGTATCTCATAATAGTCTCTCTCATTTTTCTGTTTCCATCCCTCTAGTTTATCAGTTCTGAGTGTTGGGTTGGGTTGGGTTTGGTTTGGGTGTCCATCCCCCTTAAAGCAACTGAGCAGTCGCAACTTCAATTATAGCAGATCAATGATGACAGATTAATGCAATACCAAAGCATGGTATGCTGAAATGTTTCAATTTTAATTGATTCTTGAATTAAAAAGAAATGCAGTTACTATCTTATTTCTATAAGTGTATGCATCAGAAAAATAGCCTCTATAAGAATGCAAACATGAAGTGTGAGTTAGAGCAGCAAATGGTTGCTAGCTTGCATATCTTTCAAAGTTTTAGTCATTCTCACCTCAGATGCAAAGAAAATCAATACATATCAGATAAATTCTTTTGTTTTCCAAGTATTATCTGCAGGAATTCAGTACTTCCCTTCTATTGCAGAAACACTGAGAACCAAGTCCTAAATGCATTTGAATAATTTCTGTCCATTTCTATGTGTTGCATAAATCAAGACTAACACCCTGTAGGTTTCCTGGAATTTGTCCAAATTACAGATGTACTATATTGCATAGATAATTTGCATGTTAAATGAATACTTCCAGAAAGTATACTGAAAACAAATTATACATTGAAGTAAGATATCTGATGCTTGAATCAAAAAGTAACGTTCTGATACATTTTTATTGTTTTATAATGTTTTATGTATAAATATTATAATGTCTCCAGCATGGTATAATTTTCATTTTGTAGTGTTGGATGCACATATATATGATTTTCATTTGTAGGTTTAATTTAATATAATGATGTAAGATTGATTCAGCTCAAATGTGTTGACAGGTTGTTGCCATGATAAATAAATCTAACATTGTAACATTAAGTAGCTTAAATACTGCACATGCATAATTGCAAATTGCTAAAATGCTTGGTAAAAGACCCTTAGACTTCTGAAAACTCTTGGTAAAATGCTATGAATGATGTTATAAGGAGTAAATGTAGAAAGGTGCCTCCCTGTACATCATCCCATGACATCACATGATATCCCGAGTGCTGACATTTGGGCAATAGCTGCTTACACAGAGTTCCCTCTCTGTTTGCTTAGCTCTGAGACACACTGATGGTGCTACAGTGTCTCCTCTGGGAACAGTGTCACAATAACACACATTTTTAAAATCTAGTTTAAAATAGTTGTGCTCGACTTGCTAGTGAAAGCAGTACCAAGGTAGTACATGCACTATTCTGTCCATTCTGCCCAATACGAGGCTGAAATTAGAGATTGATTGATTACAACATTGATAATGAAATAAGAAGCTGACCTCAGCTGCAAATAGGGGCAGAGAATATGGGAGAGGTGTATATGATGCCCTCTGACATGAGCTAAACACAATAGCTCGCTCTCCCCCTTCAAACACCACTTAGTTAAGCAAAACCTTGGCCATTTTCAATAATGGCTCAGTCTGTCCAAGAAAGAATTCACTCTGTGCTACCGTCTTCCCTCCTACTGATGAATGCTTTTACTTGCTCATTTTCATTGACTTCAGTGCTCACTTAAGCATCATGCCATTTTCTAAGATGCCCAGAGATTTCTGTCTTTACAGTTTAGTTTCATTTTTTTCCATTTTCCCGTTCTGCTATTTTTTGGCTGTGTGTCCATGGCTGTGTGTGTTGGTTTCCCTGTACCAAGACCTTCCCTGCTGAAGTTTACAAAAGCTTATTTTGCATTAACCTTCCTCATTAGTTTATCACGCCCCGAAAATCCAGATACAAAAAGATGCTACAGTGCATTTCTGGGTTGAAATGTCAGTGTTTTGTAAAAAAAATCTGAGCTTTCTAAAAATGCAGTATCAATAAGAATCTTAGTGAAAGGAGAGGGGCCTATGTTTACTGCAGTTTCTTTACTGTGCACGTCAAAATACAGTGCAGAGATTTTGGGAGCGTGTCTCCACTTACCTCTGTTTTGCCTGGTTGCTTCCCATTGACATTTACCTATTTTCCTACTTACCACCTTGCATTTGAAGCTGTGAGAATCCCTGGCATTTGGGATAACTTTGTGACACTTCTCCTCCTTTAGAAGTCCCCTGAAAATATGTGCTGCTTCTCTCAAGTATTATCCTTTCTTTTTGCTTTTATTCACTTTTTTTTTTTTTAACACCGCTGTTGTATTATTTAACTCAAAGCACTCCAGGACATAGTTTATACACTACGAAAAATAGTCATATCATGCCTTATTAGGGAACCATAGGGTCTCACATGTAATTGCTATAAAGGAAATCACAAATTGGTTAGATGTGGTATTCAGGCAGTCATTATTTTATTATTTGAATCGACAGAGACAAGAACTGATAAACATTAGAGAGTTAATATTGTAGATTCTTTGACTAAACCTTTTTGGTTGGTGTTACAGCTCTCCTCAACTGCCTTTCATTATTTTTCTTTTCTTTCTTATGAGAGAGATAAAGAAAGGACTATTGCCACATGAGACAGGAATGACTTCATGTTGAATGATATGTCCCTCCATTTAAATGCACCCTTCTATGAGTGAAACATACATTAAACATAAGTTGAGGAAATTGAAAGGAGTAAACCATTTATAAAAGTAAAAAAGAGAAAACACGTGTTTAAAATAATACAACATTTGGATAAATACTTATAAGATAGAAAGAAGTAACTATTTTGGATCAATTTCTGAGCTTTTTTCTTGCTATCCATAATTCATGCCTGATGTGAAAGACTTAAAAATGAAAATTTTGAATGAACTATCACAAGGAAACAGGAAGTCTAACATAGAAGGAAACTCAAAGGGAAAAATATGGGTTAATTTGGTATGTAGCAATCTGGAAGCATGGACTGTCTAGGATATCTGAGCTTGGGGCTCTTGTGATGAAAACCTGAACTCGTGTAATAAGCACAATATCGAGGAAAAATGACAGCTGATGGAAAAAGAAAAAAGGAACAATTTAGAAAGGGTGTTTTAGATCCACTGTTTTAGTTCAAAGTCTGTAATGTCTGTGGCTATACAGTTTGGTGTGGTGTATGTTTAAATGACATTCAGTTACTATAATAAGTAGAAAAATATGCTAGAGGGAGTTTCAGTTGTGATGCTGAATGAAGATGATATCAACATATTGTAAGTATCGAACAGACACGTACCGTGGTTTTCTATGTGGCTGGCTATTGCAAGCTGCTTCTCTTCTGCTTTAAGATGCAGCATAAAACCAACACTTTGAACAATTTTTTTTCCCTACTGTTTCCAGGAAGTTCTGTAGTCAGTGAGCCAGGTTTTTGTGAGACATTCAAGGAAGCAATTTCACTGATTTGTTTATCTCTCTGAAGAGACAGAGTTCACTTCATTCAGGATTAGTCCCTCATGAAGTTTCATTCAGCATGGTCTTAGAGCATATGGATATGGAAGTAGCATATTACAAAGAATAAGCAAGAAGAGTAGAAAATACTGGCTATTAGGTTACCAGATAAGCAAACGAGGATATAGATAAATTCATAGATATTATTATACTGTAATTAAGTATGACTCAAAATGTGTGGGGTTTGGCTTTCCAAGTAACTAAAGAACAGTGTGATGCTGATGCTGCATGTCCTCCTTCCTGTCTAGAGCATAGTTATTATAGAAAATAAGTACTCATCCAAAACACCCAAAGTCATTCACCAGCTACAATAACTTTAATAAATATTTCCTGGATTTGGGATTTTTTTTTTTCCCAGCTTTATACTGTACCTTTTCCAGAGAGGTAAAATATCTTTCTTTCATCTAAGTAAATACACTATTTTTAAACCCTGAATAAATATTTATTAAGCATAAGCTACATGTACTTTAGAAGCTAAATGGAATTTTTTACCAGGACTTTAAAGATCCACACAATTAAACACACATGGTGGAGGGGATGGTGTGTGTGTTTGTTTGTTCTGCAGTGAACTTTGGTTTCTAAGAGGCATTTGATCACCTACTCTGTTTATTGATAATTGGTTCAACTGATTCTTTCAAACCCTGGTTGCCACTTCTGGACAAACTGTAGTCAAACAACCTATTTCTCTCTCTCTTTTTTTTTTTTTTTTTTGTTCCATCATAAAATGCATCTTTCTATTCTTTAAGACATTAAAGTCTCTCTGGTTTTGGGGAAAATGATGACCTAAATGGAGGAGACAATTCCATGGAGTGTCTGTGTGAAGTGTATCGGCTGGTGTATGATTACTAATGCTTTTTTGTGTTTATACAAAGGCTAATCAAATTCTTAGGGTGTCTGTACAGACATGCATGGGATTGTTCTTGGTACACGAGGCCAACACTTCTTGGCAGGTATAAAAGACATAATCACCTTAGCTGCCTTATAAATAGGGGGATTTATCAGTAGGTTTGGATCCAGAATATTCAGATACACTAAAACTGAAGTTTCTTTTCTGGGATGTATTTGAGCACGTACCAGAAGGAACCACAAGTTCATCAGCCCCAAACAGATTTTCTGTTTATAGTACGTTAGTTGCTTATGCTTGAAAGAGCTGCAGTGAAACAAGGCTACCTTACAAGCAATTGTCCCAGCTTTTAATTTATGGCAACAATAGTGGAAGGATGCTGATTCAAAGGCCTGTCATATTTTCTTTAAGTCTGTATTTCTCCCTTCAAGCTTAGCATTTTTCTTGTCATAAGGATTTGTCCTACTTTTCTACTCTCGTCTAATGTATCAGGAGTGCTGAAAATCAGAATTAATTTGCAAGTAAATGTAAATAAAACACGTAAACTTTCAGGTAATCTTCTTTAACTGCCATGTTGTGGTATTGAAAAATCACTGTGTATATATAACATGTAAAATGACAGTATAAATTTTTGTAAACCCAGGCTGACTATAAGCTTATAGAAAGGTGGGTACTTACGAATATGGGATACACCAGTAATTACTGGGGCAAATGCTGCACTCTACTAAGAACATCTTAATTATATAAGAAGGCCTATATGGTTTTGATGTCATTTCCTGAAATGGCACCATGCGTGTCAGATGTGTAATTTCAGGGATGGAGTGACAAATAAGCAGTTGGCTGATTACTAATGCGGTAATTTTAGATTCTCTAATTGTGATGAGTAACAGTCGCCCAACTTCACCTCTTGCCAAAAATCTGTCTCTGGCAGTTAATTTAATTCCATTGATACTTGGTTATTTTTGTCACTGATCTAAGTAATCTCTCTGGAAAACTTCTGATATAAAGTAGTCCAAGTAGGATGTGGTATAACAAGGAGTAAGGGCAAGCAACAGTTCAGTGGTGATAAGGAATGTCAATTGTTTGAGAGTCCTTCACATTCAAGAAGGTCTGTCTCTCAGTAACTTCTCTCTTCGTTTTTCCTGCTCTTTTTCATAGCCACAGTATCTCAGGATTTGAAGGGGTTGGGTTTTTTCCTCCTTCTTTTATTCCTGTACTTTTGAACAGCACGAACAGTTTTCGTAAACTAAGGAAATGAGGAAGGCAGAGGTGCTACTATTAAAGAAGGAAGACACGTGTTGATGGAACCCAAGGGGAAGGGAAGGACAGGTGGGAGGGGACCCTGAGGCTCACGGGGAACTGGAGAGGGTCCAGAAGACAATTAATATACCTGTAAACAACAGAGATACAGGCTGATATGAGGAGGTGCTCTTATATCACTTGTCATGAAGAATGGGACCATTGTGCTAATCTTCAACATGGTTACTTCCTTGAAAGGGCATTTTTCTTTGTTCTATCACAAAGGATATTGCATTCCAGATGGCATTTAAAAATCATCATTCAAAGCAGCAATTTTTTATTTCCTATAGCAGAGTGTGCAAATAAATTTAGCAGGTGTTATTAGACCTGGTAGGGGGTGGAAGGCAAATAAAAATTGCTGATAAAGATTTTCTCAGTGTGACACTGCTGAGATCCTGCAGAAACAAGACAGTCTTAGTTAAAGCTGCAGTATGTTGCTCTTCATGGGAAATCTCTCTCTTTTTATATGATTTCACCTGTGAAATCTATTTACAGAAGAATAATTTTCCATTCACCTTTCCTAAAATCATTTTATTTTGTCGCTTAAAGTGGAAAGGCAGTCTGCAGCTATGTATGGTAAGCCAGTGTGGTTCCTTACCGGGAATATAAATGAAACATTCTCTACAAGCTCACTTTTTTCATTTTCTGTGTGGGCCTACAAAGTTCAGTGGTTGGACTATTCACACGCCACAAGCTATTACACTCTGTCGCTTTTACCTTGCTTTCATCTTCTTTTCTTTTTCCTTAACACACGTCTGCCTAAAAGTAGGCCAGCATGATGGATTGATTGTGGACTAAAATACTTCCATATCCTGTGTTCTGGATTTTCAAGCTTTAAAAGTAGTCTGAAAAAAAAAAAGTGCTTACAAGAACACTGATGTATTCAATTTATTGTTTTCTATTGTCTTTGGTAGAGTTTATTTTGAAAAAGAAAAAATAGTTCCTGAAACAGGGAAAAAAATGGTCTTGATTCACATTGAAGTTCTTTTACAAATTCATTATTTTGGGGAAGGAAAAAAGGATGTTTGTTCTCAGAAAATACACAAATCTTGACGGTATTGCTATAAAGAAATGGGTAACAACTGTAGAATGAAGTTGACACTGGTGAAATGACATGACATTTTTCTGCTAGAGGAATTATTTTTTTAAGATTCTTTTCCCAATGATTAAATTCCCATTCTGCTCTCCTGCCAGGCAAGACAATGAGCTCTTTCCCCCTATCCCTGTACTCCTTCCATGTTTCACACTTTTCCCATCTTTTTGCCGCCTCTCTGAAGCACATCCATTTCCCACTGCCTGTGGCTTAATCAGGACATCTCTTAGAATAGGTACTTAACCAGGATTTCCGTGAAGATAATGAATTGTTTTCCACAAGCAGCATTTTGAATGCAGGGCTTGTCAGCACAGACACTTCAGTTATCTTCCTAGCAGGACAAGAGAATACAGGCAGAGTTAAATTTTCTTCCTCTAAATTCACTTTGTACCTTCATGCAGTGATGAGATTTTAGTATTTTGACTGTAAAGGGGCTTAAGCTGCCTCTAAATCTCTGTATACTCCCTGTTTTCTCCATTGCACACTGCAACCCTCCTGATGCTACTGCAAGAAGCCTCTGCAAGGTGTAAGGAAAACACAATAAACCTTGTCCTTAATGTCAGGCTGTGTGTGTCACAAAATGCCACGGCATGGCCAGTGACGTCTGCGTGCTCACAGGTTAGGAAGGAACACATCGTTGGTCAGTAATTAAACAGCCAGGGGCTGAATCTGGCAAGAAGAAGTCAACTGTGCACTCATTATCTTTGTGGGGTTTGCTGGTTTTTGGGATTTTTTTTTGATTATGCGACAGTAAATGCAAATTACATCCCCCATAGGCACTAGGGCTTGTGTCAGCGGGACCACATTTTCTGTTTTCTGGGTTTTTTTGAATGAGCCTTATATGCCTTTCCTTTAGATTTTTCTCTCTCTTTCCTAATAATGGAGACTATGAACCATAACTATGCACCTCGTTTTTACAGCATTCATATCATATGTCTCCTAAATAGGTAGCTTTATGAGCACAAAAGGGGAGGGGTTTTCCTCCTCTTATTCCTCCCTTCCTATGAAAACACTCTCTGCGAGACCTGAATTGATTTCTGCCCCGACATCACACAGCTTAAGTGACACTGAGAGAGCACGGATTAAAATTGCCAAGTGAGGAAACAGAAATATAACAAAACATTCTGAAGTTACTTTGGTCCTGGCTTGTCTCTGGCTCATAATGCACCTTTTCTGAATTTGCTGTAGGGAACAAGCACATAAACTACACTGAGAAACCCATTTACTGGCAGGAATGTTCAAAACTCGTAAAATATCATTTTTCCGAATAATTTCAGCAAGTCCTGTGGTTTAAAACACAGAAACAATAAACAAAACTCAAATTTTTTTCATGCTCTATGAAAGGTTTTTAAGATATTTTTTATTTCATGAAGGCACAGTATTGGCTCATTCCTCACTAATTACTTTGCATTATGTTGTTAAATTATTAAAATCAACTGATGCTATCTTAATTCTTAAAATTCATATTTACTTGAATAGAATTGGATTTTTTTTATTATTATTTCAAGGTCTGTCCCAGTAGGATTAAGTTACATAATGTTGTGCAGAATTACAGCAATGATTTCACCTTGTTTCAAACTTGTTTCTTAAAATTAAAGAACATTAATAATGCAGTGTTGAATTAGGAAAAGACAACACTTTTAATACACTTCACTGAGGCCACATGCTCACTAGGACAAATAGTGTTATGCATTTTTGCAGGGGAAAAAAAAAAAAGGGAAAAAGAAGTAGTGTTTTTGTCCATCAAGGCTGACACCTTGAGCTTCTCCATATACCTTCTATTCCCTACGGAGCTGCAACATCACAAAGATAAATGTTCTTACTCCTTCTGTTGAAATGACTTTGAACATTTTCAAATACAAAAAACCATGCCCCTTATCGATGAAGAATATACAAAATGAGAGTATTTCTAAAACAATATTTCACAATATTTATTGACATTTGCAATGACCATACAGATTTTTGTTCAAAACATTAATATTTCTTTCTTGGAAGATAAAATTTTCCTATATCCCTGTTTTGGAAATGGAAATCAAATGGAATCTCTTTGTGCAGAAGGCTGACATTTGCATTTGTGCACAGAATTATTTTCTGAAATGAATTGAAAGGTTTTCATTTCATGATTAGATGTTTATTGATGGTTCAAAAGGTTTTATATTTCTTGCTTTGGGGTTTTTTTTTCTAATATTGTGGTGTTGCGAAGATGTATTTTTCAGTGATTGCTGAGAAATCATTGTGGAAAATTTTGTAGAGGAAAATAGTCAAAGATAATTTATATGTCTTCAGCGGAAATAGTAGAAGACTTAATCTTACTTTTTCAACACAAAATATGAAAATCTATATCCTTATATTATTCAAATTTTTTCCCATTTTATGAACACATAATTGTGCTACAGTCAGGAATGAGTGCTTACTCTATTAGTAGTCCATCTGACAACAAGGAGAATGGAGAATAATAAATTGCTAAGCACAAAGAGAGGAAAGGCAATGTGCAGTTACAGTTAGGGAGCCGCAAAAGATACAGCAAAAAGAGAATAAAAATCACTATAATTTTCAAAAATAACACAAGTGAAATAAGCATTTTAATGCTTTGAAAGAATACTGATAGCTAACTTGAGAAGGATTGTGTTGATTTACTAATCATCTTGAACCTATAATAGCATTTTCATATAAAATTTAGCAATCTGAACATTTTTAAAATATATAAGGTTAAGCCACAGGGTATATCCAGTTCTGTCGTAGGAGTTCACCTAATTAAAACATGACAGTTTCACAGAGAATGTGAAACTAAACGCTGGTAAACTATATATAATTTGGTAAATGGTAGTGTAGAACATCAAGGCTAATATGCCTGTTGCAATAAAAAATAAAAAGGAAGGATTCATTACAGGGCAGTTTTAAGATGCACTTTTTCAGGTACTTAAAAATGTGCAAATCTGTAGCAGTTCTGGCTGAATGTACGCAGAGCTGAATGTTTTGTGAAAGTCTGTTTGATTTCAGCCACACCCCAGTCACTTGAGTCAGCCATTTATTTCCCGGCACAGGATGGTCGGGTCTGTGCTAGTGAAGGGAGATGACTTGACAGACACTTTTCAGCAATGTGCTTAATGTTCTCACTGATGAAAACTGTAGCTAAATAGATCTCAGGACAATTACAGGGTTCATGTGGATCCAGTGTCATTGGCCTATTTGGTATAGAAGTTACAAGACAAAAGAAGGATACGCATTGTAAACAGATGGCCGTTCTTATCAGGCCTTTAATTTGTGTAAATTCAATTACATATCAAGTTGAGCTAGATGACATTAAATCAAGGAAAATCCATCATTCGGAGATAAATAGGAAATTAGGTCTCAAACTGAACTGTACTTTGAGAAAGTCCAGGGTAGCTCAGTAAAGAGGCAGTACACAATAGTCGATACAATTATGTCAAGAATAATTAATTATTTTTTTAAGGAAGGGGAAGAGATTCTAATTAAGTGGTAACAACAGTCAATATAAAGCCAACCCCATTTTTTTTTTTTTATTGGCACACAAGAACCTTGCTGACAGAGGTGATACTAGACAGAAACTTTTCCAGTTGTCCTGAAGGTTAAAATTGCTCTCACTTCTTTGACCTGCTTAATCATTCTGTATAAAATTCAGAAATAGGATTTTAAGGAGCATTAGCTACCTAGCTTCTTTTAGTTTTTATTGGAATTTGGAAAGGTAACTTCTGACTCTTTGTAAGGTTCACAGGACCTTTAGGTTATTCATAAAGTTCCACCATTGCATTTGCCATGTGTGCATTCCTGGTGCTGCTGTCCTGTCTATGGTGGCACTGGGCACGTCCACCGAGCAGCCAGACCTGAAGTGGTTACCCAGCTCCTGCAGGAGCTCACCACAGGCTGGCAGCTGAGAATTCAGGGAGGTTTTGCAGCTCTGCTGACTTGTATGTCTCTATAGCAGTATTGATCCATCCAGGCAGACAGCTTAAAAGGATATGGGTAGCTTTACAAGAGGCGGTATGGACTGAAAAAGAGGGAGTTCTTTTGCTGGTTGTTATTATGTAATCCTGCTAGGCTGTGATTAAAGTGCTAACACATAAGAAGGTAAAGGAAACCAGAACACGCCAGGAGTTCAAAGGGCTTTCCTTGGGAGTTTGCAACCTTCCTTATTGGACTTGGAAAATAGGCTTGTGAAGTCAGTCTGAAACCTCTTGTGCTGATGCTGCTGATACACCTGGAAAATAAAAATGCAGACAAAAGTACAACCACAAATCTGTTCACACCGTCTGTAGCATTGAGCTGTGCTGATATTCTCTCACTTTGCTTTATTTAAAATTCATACACCATTAAATTGCATAGAACTTTCCATTAAAATCTGCATTTCTCTTAGGACACAATTCTACTTTTAAGCTGGCAACAAAATCTTTGGGGTTCAGAAAATAATATACATGAGAGAAAGAAGTGGACCTGGTTGGTATAGATATGCTGTATTTACCTTTCTTAAAAAAAAAAAAAAAAAATCACTCTAAGGAAACTATAGACAAATATGCCTTTCAAACCTGCATGCCTTTTGTTTGTAGTCTCCAATTTCACTTCACATTTTGCTGTGATAAATTATTTTGCTGTCCTGAATGTGTGATAGTCAAAACCACTCTTCTGTGACTTAAGTTGAAATTTGGAGAGTTGTATTGGAGAGCTTCTTTCTTGATATCCATAAGGTAGTAGTATCAGGGTTGGAGTAAGAGTGTGCAGTTATAGTAATTCAGATATTCCTAAATTCTTTTCTCCTTCAGTCTGTTTTATGAGGAAAAAAGTACACCTAATGTTCCCGTACTTTTAGGCCTGCAATGTGTTTTTAAAGCTGCGATTAGAAGACACTACTAGGATGCTTGAAATACTTTAAACAGTTTAATATGTACTTTGGGCCAGACTCGTAAATGATGTAAAGCTGCTGAACTCTGAAAAGTCCACAGTTATTCCAAATGTCTGGCCCTTCAAATTTAATCCCAGTCAGTTGATCTGTCCTAGAGAAAATTCCATTTTTCTCACTCCCATGTGACATGAAAATAGATATTCACACAGGGTCCCAGCTGGCAATGGGGATTCTGTGGATTGTACGTGGAAGTTTAAAAATTAGTTTTGCTTCACCAGACTTCGATACCCGTTTGGAGTGTACTCAGTCTGGGTATGTTTCTAAGGACAGAATGGTGAACATTCTGGAAAATTAGTGGCAGGTGTACTCACATTTCTTCTTTCATCCGCCTATGACATGCCTGTCCTCTGTTCATCCTGACCCCACACGGTGCTTTATTTCCTACCTTCTAGATATAATCCCTCTCAGGAAGCCCTGTCCTTACAGAGAATAAGACAGAGTAAAAACCCAAGTGAGATGGTAAAATTTACAGCCTGTGTGTTCAGAGGAGGGGCTGTGTTTTAAAAGCAGATCTAGAAATCAGAGAAAAGTTTCAATATTGAGTTATTCAGCAGTCTGATAATTTTGACTATTTAGCAAATTATTACATAAAATATCAGACAGAGTTATTTCTTTCCCTAATTTATTTTAGCAATTTAATAATGAACTGTGTGTCATAAATTCTTTGAGCCAGTACTTAAGAAAGTCCACAGAATATATGGTCTGGCTTCCTGTTGTTATGGACAGCAATAAATTGATATTGACTTGCCAGAATTGTTTGTAACTATTTCAGGTTCCTGTTTCGTTTGTCTTTGGATTTTGGCACTCGTATTTAGCAAAGTACTTTTTGCTGCCACATCTTTGCAGTGGTGTCCCTGAGGGGAAAAAAAGGACTGTTTAATGCACTCCTGTCCTAGTATCAAGCAAACTTCAAATGTATTATGTGGCTCATCCTTAAAAAATAAATACTTCTGCAGAAGAACTTAGAAATGTGTAGACTTATAGTCTGTGCGTAAGGTAATGCTGTTCAAGGATATGCTCCAAATGCTCAGGGAACAACTTGTCTCTCCTTAAATATGTTTTTAATTCAAAACAAAAAATATTTTGAGGTTAAAGTGCTTTGTAGTAGAAAGAACAAGGAGTCCTCTCTCATTTGTGAGCTATTAATGTTTACTATATTTTATAAATCCTCACATTTTGAAAATATTGTCACATATGAAGTATTGAAATACATTGTAAGAACATGAATATAAGAATATTAATAGCTTCAACATCCTGTAATAAAATACTTTGCATAACTTCAATAACAAACAAATAATTTATGACCACATCAATTATTTGAACTTATTTCAAATGCTTTAGTATCTTTGGAGGGGCAAGTAAAACCACATAGGCTCTTGCCAGAAAATATTGCAGTTAAAATAATAAGGGGTAAAAGGTCAGGCTAGAGAGATGTCTATACTTAATTTGAAGAAGTTAAAACCCCAATAATAAATCAAAAATTAATTTCTATTTGGCTTTATTAAGACACTGACATTATACTTTGGACAGCTTTGTTTAAAAGTATTATCAAAAACACTGCCATGAAACTGTGAAAATAAGTTACAAGTATTTATAATATTGAGGGTTTCCTTCCATCTTTTTGGTTTATTCCCTATTGAATTGACAGAACAGAACAATTGCTGCCAGGTAACAACAGGTTTTTGAAGCTTGTTGCCAATCTCAATGCAATGCATGAATCACCCCTTTTCTCCAGCTGTCACATTTTATTAGCTATTTCAATTCACTTTGCTTGCACAAGGTCTTTTTTCCTTGACACAATTCTTCCATTTTAAATTTGCACTAAACTGTGAACTTGTAGTAACTGGTAGCACTTGAAAGACAAGATGTTACCTGCAATATGTGATGCTGATTTATAATTGCTACAGGTTACATGAATGAGTTTTGGTGTTTCCACAATACACCTCCCACTTTGGACTTGGGATTTCAGAAAAGTTCTTCAAAGAATTCCCTTTGCAATAGGAATTTCAGTTCGCATGAAGCTAAAGGACAGGAAATGACAAGGACACAGCTGAAACAGGCATTTTTAAAAGCTTTGTGCATGCCAGGAGTTCACTTCTGTGTGGCGTTCTTTATGAGCAGGGGAGGTGTTGGTCAGGACAAGGCATTTCATTGTCTGGATGGCACCTTCACTCGCTTCCAGTGTGCTGTGCTTCCCTTTACTTACAATTAGAATAATGCATACCGTATCTTGGACGCACGTTGTGTTTAGATGCAATTAGAATAATGCATACTGTATCTTTGGTGCACACTATGTTTAGACTTTTCCATTTGGACTACAAAAGTTGTGCCACTTCAAGGGATGTTCACATTGTTGGGATACTTTGTTCTCCTTTTCGCATGAGCAGAGCGAGTCTGGATACAAAATATCACATGTCAGATAATCTGGTAAGGATGGTAACCTGTGATGGAACCTCTGTGACCGTAAACACCAGTGTTGCTAACAAAATGAGTATTTATTCTGTCAACTGCTGACCAAAAGGTTTTCAAGGCTTTTTGAAAAAATTTAATGTGCCCTGGTGAGCTTTTTGTATGTGTGTATGCTCATTTTAAGCAGGAAAGCCTGATTCACAAAAGTGATGCAAAGAAATGCACTTAAATTTCTAGATTTTAACTGCAAGACAAACAGTTGTGTGTGTATGCAAAACATATGCACTGTGGGGTTATAGTCCATAATTAGGGCTCCTAAAAAAGAAATGCCCATGCATGCACTAATGAATTGCCCTTGCATTACATGTGTATGTGTATCCAGAAATGTATGCTGTAAAACAACAGTAGGTGGGGCTCTATCATTTAGTCAATAATTAACTTTTTTGCTTTTATGAGATGAATTAAATGTATTTTCTGGGAAGGACTCAAGGTGTAGTCATGGGTATTTAACAGAGCCAAATAAATTGCTGGGTTACCTAACATTTTGCACCCTGACCATCCACCCACACCCTCCAGTTTCGCGTGGCTGCTATCTGCCCTTTTCTTACTTCCCACTGGGGAGGAAGGCAAGGTAAACAGCCTTCAAAGAGCTGTTTCTGACTTTCTTTGCTTTATCAGTTTATACAATACTCTTGAAGATCTCTTGCTATGAAGTATGAAACTTTGCAGAGAAAAGAAATTCATGTTTTCATCCCCTTAAATATTAAGTGTCTCAGAAAACACCAACTACCTTTGATGGCTGCTTATTATCGTTAAGGTTAAAAGCAGCAGTCCTTTAGCTGTTCCATGGTGTCTTTGATTTGGAAAAGCAGTTCTTTCCTTACTACCAGCAACAGGCTTTCCATGGGAGCCATGCTTCTTCCTTGGCTTATTCTCTGTCTTTTTTTCTAGGAAAAATTTTCCCTCGCCTGTTTCCTAGATCTGTATCCTGTTTACTAGAAATATAAAGCAATAAAAATTCAGCATTTTTCAAGAAATGGCTCCAAAGCCTCCAACATTTAACAGATTTTTTTAGATTTTTCTTTACTCATCACAGAGCTGTAACAGCGATGTCCTTTAATGGGAAAGGACTTGGTGAAGAGGTGCTTCCAATGGCTTTTTAATCTTATAAAGCCAGTGACAATCTATGCTGACAAGGGGCTACTGTTGCCCTTATGTACATTTGCAAGCTATTCCTTGACCAATGTGTTGGAGGGCTGTATATTTATCCTTTCAGAAAGTTTTTGTCCAGCACCTCACTGATGTGTCTGTATGGGACATCAAAGCCTGGGAACTGAGAACTGTGAATAGATATTTGTGCAGACAACTTCTCTAAACCTCCTGCCTTTCTTAGTTCTTTTAAATTCTGAATACTTCCAGTGCTTTCAAATTCCTAATTTAATAAGATATTTTTTCTGATTCTTAAGCTCAGATATGTAATATGCCAGAAATAATGAAACATCTCGTACTATGAGAAACATCACAGCGATACTTTGTGATAAAGGTAAATGGTTCTGATCCCGCCTCAAACCCTTCATGAAATGAGGGGATTTTGCTGTTGGAAATGATCAGGTTACCATGAAAACATTGAACATTCCCTCTGGCAGTTGCAAATGTATGGAAATTCACACCTGTGCTCCGAAGGTGGAATTTTACAATTCTTACAATGAATACCTGCTTTCCCAGACAGAAGTGACCAAATGTTTTACCCTGGGGCAATTACACAAGTGCCCACAAGAAGATCAGTTTTCGCCTGCAGGTACAAAGGGAAAACTGCAGGAATAGTTTGAGTGCTCACCAAATGAAGCACAAGGATGAGGTCACGTATGGGAATAGAATACTCCCTTCTTTCCTCTTAAAGGAAAAAAAGTATATTTTAAGTTATTGCACTTCTGAAAGAGAGGGTACACGGGTTACTGTGTACCAGCCATTCGCCAAAAGTGATAAATGTGTATTACTGCAAACGTCTTTCTATATGTCTCTAACCACATCAGATGACATCGCTTCAACTGTGCTTTGGCTAAAAATATGGCTTTACATCTAAGGTTCCATCTGTGTTGTTGTAACGTAATTCAGCTGTAGAAAGTGAACTCCTGCTTGGCTGACTCCCTGTATTTTTGTGCACAGAAATATCAAGGAGAGTGAAGCAGAGAGCAGTTTTATCCATATATGAAATATGCTTCTATAATGTCCTAATCTGGAAATCACTTTTGTTGAACAAGGAAAAAAACCAAAAAGTGAGAGGGGAAAAAACCTAATGAATAAAAACCTGGGCTCAGGTGGGCCAATTCAATATTTCTCTTTAACATGTCATCCAGAATTTCAATCTGGGTAGGAAAAAAGCAATTCCATTTTAAGGAAGCTTTCAAAAATTTGGTTGCTTTCCAGTTTGAAACAAATGCTCTAATCTTACCATTTTCTACTCTGTCCAATCAGAATTGTAGGGGGGAGCTTGTCTGGGAGGCTGTACTTGAACACAGAAATGAAAAGGCTAGAAATTCCAGACTCCAAAAATACCTGCATGACTGCAAGTGAGGTAGCTCAGTGAAGCTGGCTCTAAGAATAAGCACAAACAAAAGCCTGCTGGTGTGTCTGGTCTAAGTTCTGGTAGCTCCATCTGACCATGTGAGTGATCGTTGTTGACTCTTAATAGGCACAGGACAGTCTCAGCTCTTTTCACAACTCAAATATATAAATGCTTGTCATTGCCACAGTCTTCTAAGATTCTAACAGCATTTTTATCCATCTGAAATGCTTTACTGGTTCTTATGTTTTGGAAGCATTGGCTATCAAACATATGAAAGAAAGTTTGTAAAAAATTAGAACTGTAAAAGACTTATTTGAATGAAATATATGGTCCCAAATGTTTGGGATCTTAGATGGCTTCAGAAAATAATGTTCTCTCGTTTCTGTTGGGTGCAAATTTCCTGCTAGGTGCTGTCAGTGCATGGATGTATTAGGTGAGATGAACAGTTGTAACTTCTGCCATGAGTGATATGGCAATTAGTGTTTATGAAAAGCTATCTGGCTACTTGAAGACCTGCATAGAGATGTGGGATCATACTCCTTACATAGACTTAAATCTTATTCCCTGTGTTTCTTATTGATTATCCCTTCTAAGAATCATTGGTGTTCTTCATTTACAACTTACGTTTCCTTTTGAGAACTTTTTGTGTAGCTGTAGGATGCTAAACCTTTATTAAGTCGTAACATTTTTCAAGCTCTTTATTTTTCTTTCTTGGAGGATATGCCAATACCTAATTATCATTGTTACTCTGATGTGTTTCAAGCTGTGGGCTTTTTTTTCCTTACATACAGCAGGTGAAAACACCCACATTATATAAAAACTCCCTCACTTTCTCCTACATTTAGATAATAATCATGTCATCAAAGCAGAAATTAGTGACTGGAAGAACATTTAAGGCTCAATCCTGCCCTGCTAAAATGATATTGAAATTACATTCACTGTCTCGTACCTCATTCTTCTGAAAAAGAAAATTACATGTGGATTTAGTCTATTGCTGCCCTTTCCATGACTAGTATCTAAAAGGTTTCCAAACTCCTAGCCAAGACCTATTATAATACAGAAAAGAAGCATAACTACTGTAAAGGGGGAAAAAAAATCAAGAAAAAACACTGAATGAATCTTAGTTTTCTATAAAATTGGCAGGAAATGCTCTAAGAATCTTATGAAAAGCAGTAACATATTTTACTAACCACAATCATTTATCCTGATTCATAGAGTAACTGGAAAGCAGTCCCTTACAAAAGGTTCTAATACTGTTCTAGTAAATAAACTCTCAATAATTATTCATGCCAAAGAAAAGCCTGAAGGTCTAGCTAAGACAGACAACTGGTTGTGCAGGAGAAGTTTGTGTGCCATACAGTGTCACCTTGAGGCTTTTCACATCTACATGTTTCATTACTTCTTTCAAATACCTCCAATGATTCCATCGCATCCCTGGACAGCCTGTTCCGATGCCTGATCACCCTTTCACAGAAGAAATTTTTCCTAATGTCCAGTCTAAACATCCCCTGGCACCACTTGAGGTCTTTTTCTCTTGTCCTGCTTCTTGTTACCTGGGAGAAAAGGCCAATCCACACCTGGCTCGATTCCCTTTCCAGGAGCTGTAGAGAGCGACAAGGTCCCCGCTGAGCCTCCTTTTCTCCAGGCTAAACATCCCCAGCTCCCTCAGCCACTGACTTGTGCTCCAGGCCCTTTGCCAGCTTCATTACCCTTCTCTGGACGTGCTCCAGCACCTCCAGGTCCTGCTCGTAGTGAGGATCACAAAGCCGAACACAGGGCCAGGTACCAGGGGACGTCACTGCCCTGGTCCTGCTGGCCATGCTACAGCTGATACAGACCAAGAGCAGGGAAGGCACTTGCCCTTTTGTTATGCACTGAGGCCTCAGGGACAGCCAGAGCTTTCACATGGGAAATGTGGAAGCTGTCAGAGAACCGAACTCTAAACTGAATTCTGCAATATTTTTTCCAACGTAGAGGACACCAAGCCTTGGGTTGGCTTCTGTGTTGGGGTTGGCTCCTCTGTTGGTCCTGGCCATGTGAATAAAGTCGCCTGGAGACAGAAAATCTCAAGTTAAAAGCCGGGAAGTGAGTGATACAGAGCCACTGCAAGGAAACTATTAGCATTCCTAGAATTAAAGGGTCTTGCCAAAGAATTAAATTATACTATATTCAAACTAGCAAAAAAATCCTCTTTTAGGATCACATTTACTTTCAAATTTTAACTCAGAGTAAATGAAACTTTCATTCTCTTCAGGACAAATAATGATTTCTCCAGGTTGTCCTTTTTGTTTGTTCATTGTCTGAGATTAGAAGGTTACTGCTTGAATTTTAGACTTTCTATTAAAAGCCTGTAAGAGAAGTAGGAGTGGCACTGGAGGGGGAAGAAGGTTAATTTTGAGTGGAACATCTTAGGGTTGTGCAATTGCAGACACAAATGATCAGGTCAGAGCTTATAGATCAAATAGCCTCAGACAATTTTGCATTTGTACCATCTATTGCAAAATGGTTAAACAAGTGCTATGAACGACTCTTGGTCGGACTGAATCCGCTAAGTGTCCTAGGAAGCAATTAGTGTTCTGTAGCACATGCTGCAGGCCGACACTTAAAAACCAGCCAATGAAACAAACAAAAAATATGAAAAAAGAAAGGGGAAAAGAGAGAGAGGGAGAGGAAGAAAAGCGGTAAATGCCTTCTGAAGAGTCTGAGTCTCTGCCAAACAAATGCCTTCAGTGTTTAGATGCAACCTGCTGGATAGGTGCTTGATAGGTGTTGGCAATGTACGTTCCAGAACTGATAGGCATACTGCAAAACCTGGAAGAAAAGTCATCTTTGCATTCCACAGCACTCAGACACAACTCGCACACTAACAGCAGAACTGCACATGCCTTCACCTCTTGAAAATGCCCACCCCCCTGAGGAGTCAAACAGGGAAACTCCATTAGTCGTGGCTGTGGGATGAAGCCCCGCATTCCATGTCCCTTCTGTATTTTGGCTTATATCTGTGCAGGGCTAAATCTCTAACAAGTGGAGGGACTGTTAATGGGTGGAACAGATTGCTCTGCCCCAAGCTCCTGTTTGGGCTTCTGTGTCAGCGCTGTGATGTTGGCTGGAAGGCTCATGAGCTGTTTCCTTAGGGCAGGGAGGCCTCAGCCCCAATTCTGTGGCAGCATTGAAAACTATGCCTAGGTGAACAGCATAGCAGTGTTTCCCAGACTATTATAACATCATTTAACTTGGGCACTGTGATTACAACTACAAGACAAAATTGGGCTTGTCTGAGAGGACAAAAGATTGCAAGCAGAAAGATAATTTTGTCTTGCTATACAGAAGGCACATATGATGTACTGGTAGATGACTTCTAGGATTGCTCTGTCAAAGATGTCTTCTTAGCGTGTTAAAACAATACTAGCACAAGTGATTTAAAAATAAATGGGCAGTGATGGCTAAAATCTAGACAGCTTGGATACAGCTGCTCAGGGTGATATGGATCTATGTGTTTGTGTCTGCATAATGGATGTGTAAATTACGCAGTGTCCCACAGTGGCAGACTGTACATCAATACTTTCACATTTATTTGGTGATATAAAGCTATAGTTTACAGCCTGTCAGGATGATATGCTAACAATTTAAGTACAGAGACCTCATATAGCAAGGCAATTAGGTAAATTAAGTACATAAGCTTGAGTTTAATTCTAAGCCTGGGACCAATTACAATGAAATCAAGAAAACTGTTTCCATGTTACATTCTAGTCACTGCCCAGCCTTGGAATTATTCTACAAATAGCACTGCAGTAATACTGTGTATGTCTGTGACAGGATTTTCTGATGTGAAGCCCACCCACAGATCCGTAAGTAATATGCACTAGGACTGACTTTTCTCTGTCCTGGCACTTGATGCTACCAGTTACCAGACTGACTTTTGCATTTTAGTAAGAAGCACACCTCATCTAGATTTTCCAAACTCATAATAGGTTGTAGAAAAGAGAGTTTCTCCAGCCCTATTATTTGTTTGGGTTGTTTCCTAAAGAAACAGGACCCTCCTTTACCACCGTCATTGGAGGTTTTTCAGCATGAGATAAAAGAAAAAGTGTTATTAATCATAAATTTAGCAGCATAGTGTCAAAAGCAAATTATAAAAGAATAGGAAACTCAAAAAAACCCTGTCATCAACTTCTTGTCCTACCTATGCTTCCTGTGCAAGCCAAAAGGTCAGTTTTGGAATATCAGCTACCGTCTTTCAGAGTATTCCTCTATCATTAGGTTGCCTTCATTTAATTTTTGTTTTCTAATGATTGTTAGTCCTCTGTAGAACCTCCCTCTGCTGACCTGGGGGGTCTTGGTGTGCTGTAGTTGTAGATGAGCTGTATGGACATATTCACATCATATTCTGTGGACATATTAATAGTACACCTGTGAGCTTTGATTAGGGGGAGTTCCATGTCATCTGTACAGAGGATTGTTAAAATCCTGATTAATCTACAAATTTACTTTTTCTATAAACGAGATAATATTTTAAAAATTATTCATCATAAAATTTATTTTTGTCTTCAAAATGTCACAGTTTCATTTGTCTTCTGTTTTAGTAGCATTCCTCAGAGCACAACTGATGTATTTGTCAGCAGTACTGCTTTTAGGGTTATTATGTCATACAAACACTGCAGAAATACTGATTTAACTCAGTGCCCATTGAAGGCTGAGACTTGGTTGACTAAATATTACAGTTAAACACCTTCATTTTATAGGAAAGAAATACCATTTTATTTACCAGATGGTGAGAGAATGTTACAGTTTGGGGGTTTTTTTAAATCCATTACCAATGCCAAAATTCACTAGTTCCATAAACTTACTTCTACCTTTCCTTAAAATGCAGTGTGCATTCTAAAATGCTGTTGGAAACCTGAGTTTTCTACCAGTTGTAAGGTAGCAAAATGTTAATTTTGCAGACTTCCTTGCCTTGAGCTAGAGATGTAGTATGAGTGAATCATGAGCATTCAAGCAGCAGCTTTGTAGTGAAACAGAGCTTGCCAAGAAAGGTATGATTATTGGGAAGTATTTAAGGTACTTTTCAGCTGCATCTCACTTAAAGCTATTCAAGTGTTATTCCCCTGGAGTCTTTTACTACTGCTGGGAATTCTTCATAAATGAAGATAAAGGTATATGAACAAAACAGTATAAACAATAACTGTAATCTACATACTAGAAAATATTTACGACTAAAGAAACTGCTTTACAGGATAGAAAATATGTAAGACTATAGAAAGTGCTTTACAGCATATAAGAAATGCAAAAGTGGTGGAAGAGATCACCTATCATCTCACCCACTCATAAAAAGACTGTGCTTGACCTAATCAATTATTCTTTCATCACTGGCATATAACAACAGAATAAATATTTTTTATTAAAAACCAGAAATTTAAACGTCATAGTAAACACAATAAGCATGCATATTAAAATCTCTGCCACTAGCTCGATTTGTGATCTGCTCCTCAAGAAACACACTGTAATTTAGTTTTAGAAAAGTGGCGCTTGGAATTAAATAAGGGATTAGAACTCAGCTAATTTCTGCTATGATACTACTTATCTGTAAAATACTATCCATTTTAAGTAGAATCTAATTAAAATTTTAAAAATTACAATTTACAGTACATGAAGTGGCCAATTCTGTTTTCTTATGGACAATTTTGATTTGGACATAATTAGTATGTTGAGATACTTCATTCTGCATGTACAGCTTTAGAGAACTGTGCTGTCCTCCAGGTACTTGTAACTAACTCTATAAGAGAACACATTAGAAAAAAAATTTAAAATCTGGAAATGTAGAAATATTTCTGTATGCAATGCACCATCTCAGTGCTTTCATGTGCACCTTTTTAGTCACTCAGCAGCCCTTTGATGAATTCCATAAAACTAACCAAGTAAAAAATAAACTATATTAATATATTGGAGAAGGGTTTTTGGTCTCTACATATTCATTTTTTTTAGGGAACTAATTAAAATTGATTCTGCTGCTCCTGCTTTTTATTGTTATCCTACACTGCAACTGCTTTTTCCTATGATTATTTCATAGTTCTGAATCAGGGATCATGTAATGTGCCTGGCAGTTTGACACCCATAATTTTCTGGTCATAAATATTTAAGTATTCTGAGTGTGCTTATCTTGCTTTATCTATATTTTAAAAATTTCACTCAATTTGATCTAATAAGTTGTGTGGTGTCGCCTTAACAATCCACTAAGCTATAATCACTATTTGTATGCAAAGCACTGAAATTAGAGCAATTGTCTTCACTGATGATCCTGAACTTGAAAGAACAACAAATAAGAATAAAAATGCCAGCTCTTTTTACCTTAGTATATTATACATTTTTTGATTATAAAACCTGACCTTCATAGCTACAGAAAAACAAGAGATTGCAATTGCTTTTCTTTTAGTGTGAGTTTTGTTGGGTGGTTTGGTTTGCTTTGGTTTGGTTTTTTCTCTCCTACCTCTGTGGCTGGTTTTGGTTCCCAGCTACCTTGGCCATGGATGTATCTTGTACACGTTTCTCAAGATTCTCAGACAGAAGAGGACTTTACATTTAAAGCTGAGCATTCTAAGTCTCTTGTTATTTTATAAAAATAGTGAGCATGGCCACTCGGGCATGGTAACATTTGGCTCTTCCAGTAATTCTCACTTTTATCGGTTTTATTGACTGACCTGCAAGCTTCATAGAAGTTTCATAATAATAATATAGAATGGTCTAAATTAATAAGAAAGTTCTCTTTTATTCAATAGACTCAGTATGAAATGTGACTCTAAATTACTGCACTGCCATAGGTGGCTTTTTTGACAGTGATTTAAGAAATATGTTCTTCAGAATTTTCTTGTTTGGAATTAGTTTAAAAGATTTATTTTTTTTGTTGGGTTTGTTTCTTTGTGTAGGTTTTAAAAAAATAGAGACAGTGAGAGCCAAACTAAGAATCTTATTGCAATAAGAAAGGTGATAAGACAGAAGGAGTATGTTTTATCAGATGCTGAATCACCTTGTCTTACTGGCTTTTAATGATGAAAATAAGTTCTAATTAAAAATGTTTTTGATTCAGTAAGTAAAGGCATGGAATGTCATAGGGAAGTAAACCCCCGTGCCTTCACTCAAAGAAGTACTCTGGTTAGGCAGGGAACACTTCTGCTGGCTTTAGGGGAGTGTCTTACACCACATATCCTGAATATGTCCTGAACGGTTTCCTCACTATTTATACAACTTATTCTTCATATATTTGAAATGGATAGATAATGATGGCTGCTGAACAGCAGCAGCCTCAGAGATAAACCGTGCCTCGTGCAGGACTCTGCTACACCACCATGGTCTCATGACAAGGAACATGACACTTGTGATGGTTTCTTTCCACAAGACAGCGAGCACTATCAATATGTACTAACAATGACATCATATGAGGGGCAGTAAAAGTCTGCCTTACTATACCACTCTTTTGGTTTAGTACATTTTGCTCCAGAACCTCCTGAGCTGTAGTATGCAGTGAAAATTTGCTGTCTGCTCCTACAGACAACCTCAACAGTTTCAGGTTTAAACTTGAGCCAGTTCTCTGTTGCTCTGGGATGATTGTAAGAAAATCATGTTCCTGTTGAAACACAGAGAAGCTCTGCTATTGACCACAGCTGGGACTGGATTTCACCCTGTGATTCTGTCAAGTTTTTGACATTTATACACCACCCTCACTTCTTGAATCTTAAGATTGCAACTAAAATGTAGTGATGTTTAAAAGGAAGGAATGTGTTTTCCCATTTGCATAACTTTAATGATTGAACTCATTGAGCTTAACATTTCCTTCAAAGTTCCCACTTCAGTTGGCATTGCTAGTGCTGAAATTGCATGTATCTCAAAAGTAACATATTTTTGGAAAGTTTTATGTGATAGAAAATGGTGTCTTAAGATGAAAAGTGCTTTTCATCTTAGCAGTAATTTTTATCTCGCTTGTGTGCAAGCAGTGTGCTGTGGAGGAAGTCAGACTGTGTGTAGCTATACGTACATGTTTGCCTGCTTGATTTTTTCTAACTCAATCAAAAGAAGCTTTTAGGATGAACAAGTAGGAGATGAAGCAAGGACCAGAGGCAGGACACCCTTCTGTACATTACCTCCTAAGAATTAATGGTGAGATCGTTACTGGGGAAGTAATTAAAATTGTATCCCTGCTTTATCAAAAGGATGTTTAATCATTAACAGCTTCCTCATTATAGAATAGAAAGACAGCTCAGTATTTAAGGACAGTTTGTGCAAAACTAGTGCATGAAGATAGTGACTCTGAAGGAGAGATTTACAACTAGGATACCCCTGTGTTCATGAGATGCAACAGGTTTTCTGAGATTTTTAGGGACAATTCTTTCTTAAAAAGCTGTTTGTCACAAGCTGATGGAGGAAAGTTTCTTGCGGATTTGAGAACAGCTTGGCTTGTTGCACAGCAGGGTTGAGACTTGGAGGCTGAATTTGAGGGCTCTGTTTAGAACACCTGGTTCTAGGGCGTATCCTCAGGAGTGCAGTGGAAACATCTACACTACATCTTGGCTTTTGAAATCATAGAAATTCAGTCAAACCTTTCTTTGAGGCATCTAAATTTGTGAAAGGTTGGTTTATACCAAATCACCAGTATGCAATTACTGTTGATTTTTAATAGAAGCAGATAATCTGCAGCATTTTTGACACAGATGCTATACATAAGAAGTCCAAATAAACAATGAAAATTAAGATTTTAAACACTCTGTTTGGCACAATGTTTGGCTGCATTGTAGATGTTGCTATTTTGTGCTACATTATAGCATAGAAATGTAGGAACTGAAGAAATAGCAATAGGGAGCAGCTTATGAAGAGACCTTGGGGACATTCATGATTCCCTGACCACAGGTTTGGATGATTAGGGAGTCAGAAATTTTGAAATCTTAATTGCTGACTTCTGAGTACAGATTTACCATTCTGCTGAGCTTGAGTCTCTGATTATAGAGGGATTGACTGCCTGGAGAGGTTTCTCCTTAAAATAGGTTCAGTTTCCCAAAACAGATGAAGGGAAATGTGAATGGCTGTGTAGAACAAATAAATAGCTGAGCAGTGTATGAAGTCTAGCCACGTAGCCTTTGATGACAGCCATGCTAAATAAAAATCTTCATTTAGCACAGAAAAGATATACATAAATTCTGGTCCTGCTTTTTGTTTGGGAGCTTATGCGATTTTGTTCTCAAAAGCCCCATTTTGGCTGTCTTGTTTAGGGATCCCTCCATGCATTAGAGCTGATGGTGAGAGAGGTGTTTCAATTTCTGACTGCCAGAATCTCCTCGATGGAGATGGTCCTCGATGTGTGATTCGACCTTAAAATGTGATTCAAGAAAGTGGCTCTGTATTAGGAAGCACATGCGTACTTGTGTGCAAAACTGAGCTGTATGAATCTGCTCAGCAGCTGGGTGGTGTCTGCTTGGGTACCAAAGGGGACAAAGTCACAGGGCTTTGTCCCACAGCCAGGGTACCGTTTAATCCACAGCTTTAACATCATCTCAAATGTATGCCTACATTTAAACACATATACATGTCCATAGTTATATACATAAATACATATTTATAAAAGCTTTGCCACTCTCCTTTTAGATCTGATTGTGACATTAAAAATGTAATTTTCTAGGGAAAGAAAGAGTTTAAAATAAAGCCTTGTGTGACTGAAAGCTTGTTTTCTTTAGCCAACTGGCTCAGTTGGTCTGGTAAAAAACCCACAAAAACCCACAACAAAAATACAAAAGTAAATAAACTTTCAGTAAACCTTGTATTTCTTTGTTTATCATGCTTACCACTATTAAAACATCAGAGTATGCAAGGTATATTGTTACTGGTATAATATTGATTATTGATTATTAAATCCCTGATTACTGAGCTGTGGAGAATAACTACCATGACAAAGGTTGTACATCAATGTCCTGGTACAGACAAAGAAGTATTATGATTCAGAATTACTGGGATTTTAGATCACCTAATTCATCTTAGTTTTCCATTGGACAAATAAATGTTAACACCTACAGTGGTAGTAAGTGGAAGCATAGACTTGTACATTGGCAAAAGCCTTCTATTTTTGAAAGTCTAAGGTTGAAAGTTGGGCTAGATCTTGATAAATCTATTGGTTTCAAAATCCTAAAATTTTCAGAGTACATTTTTCCTTTCCCCACTTTTTATAATCACAGCTTTAAATACAGATCAATTAACTTTCCATCTGTTGTTCTCTTGAAATATTTATTCATTAGCTCTCTTGCTCTAGGCATTGTTTTACTTCTTATTGTCCCACCCTAGTGTGTCTCCATTTGCAGTTAAATTGGAATCACAGAATGGTTTGTGTTGGAAGGGACATTTAAAGGTCATCTAGTCCAATTCCCCTGCAATGAGCAGGGGCGCCTTCAACTAGACCGGGCTGCTCAGAGAACCATCCAGTCTGACCTTGAATATTTCCAGGGATGTGACTTCCACCACTTCTCTGGGCAACCTGTTCCAGGGCCTCAGCAGCCTCACTGCAAAAAAATTTCTTCCTTATATCTGGTCTAAGTCTACTTCTTTTTAGTTTAAAACCATTATTCCTTGTCCTATAGCAACAGGCCCTGCTAAAAAGTCCGTCCCCGTCTTTCTTGTAAGTCTTAAGTACGGAAAGGCTGCAGTAAGGTCTTCCTGGAGCCTTCTCCACACTGAACAACCTGATATCTCTCAGCCTTTCCTCATAGGAAAGATATTCCAACCCTCTGGTCATCTTTACGGCCCTTCTCTGGACCCGCTCGAACAGGTCTATGTCCTCATGTTGAAGGTTGCAGAACTTCAGGTGTAGTCTCAGGAGAGCAGAGGAGAGGGGCAGAATCCCCTCCTTTGACCTGCTGCTCACAGTTCTTTTCATGCAGCCCAGATGAAGCTGCAAGCGCACATGGTCAGCTCGTGTCCAGTCTAATCCACCAGCTTCTCCAAGTCCTTGGCAAGGCTGCTCTCAATCCCTTTGTCCCACAGCCCATAGGGACACTGGAGTTGCCCTTACCCAGGTGGAGGACTGTGCACATGGTCTTGTTAAACCTCTTAAGGTTCACACGGGCCCACTTCTCAAGCTTGTCCAGGTCCCTCTGGATTGCATCTCAACCTTCAGAGTATCAACCACACCATTCAGCTTGGTGTTGTCTGCAAACTTGCTGATGGTGCACTTGATCCCACTATGCCATTGATGAAGACCAAACCATATTGGTCCAAATATGGACCCTGAGAGACACCACTTGTCACCTATCTACATCTGGACATTCAGCTGTTGACCAACTACCCCCTGGATGTGACCATCCAACCAATACCTCATCCACCACAAAGTCCACCCCTCAAATCCATTTCTATCCAGTCTAGAGAGAAGGATTTGTGGGAGACTGTGTCAAGGGCCTTACAAAAGTCCAGATAGATGACATCTGCAGCTCTTCCTTTGTCCACTGATGTAGTCACTCCATCACAGAAGGCCACCGGGTTGGTCAGGCAGGATTCACCCTGGGTGAAGCCACGCTGGCTGTCCTGGATCACCTCCCTGTTCTCCATTTGGCTCAGCACAGCTTCTAGGAGGATCTGGTCAATGATCTCAGTGATTTGACAGTAGCTGTTGTTTTGTGTTAATTTCCAGGGAAAACTCAGAAAGAATATGTCGGACACTTCAGACCTGGTAAATGGAGGAGTTTTCAGGACTGTGACTCTGCAGAAGACCTACTGCTGGAGCAGCCATCTCCTGGAGGCTGCTGGCACAGAGCCCTGCCCATCCCTGGGACCACTGGACAGACATTCACCCTCCTTTTTCTCAGGTACATTTTAACTGTTTTTAACTTCCACTCTTTGCCCCCTTGGTAGCATACGGAAAACAATGCAGAAACACAATAGTTTCTTTGTCGCCTCTCTGCAAAGACCAAAGGTCTTACAATGGACAGCAGAACAGAAGGTATTTAAACTTTTATTCATTATTCCTTGCGACAGACTGCTAAAAGTGGGAGTTTTTCCAAAATGTATCTAGTCTCATGGCATGTGACAGTATCCACCAAGCAACACTTAGCAGCAGTGTTCTCTGCACTGGGCAGAAGTTACATAGGAGAGCAAACAACTTTGAACTGAAAAAGGAAATATACTAAAGTCTGAAATACAGTATAAATGTCCTTTTTGCCTAAGGGGGATTGGACATCCTTACTGGGATGGAAAAAGTGTAGCTTTTTAGGAAAAACTTTGGAAGTGAGTCATAATAGTAAGTAATTTTAACTTTCTTCTCTGTTGATGACTGAATGCTTCACAGGCTTCCCCACTTGCTGTTGCCATAATTTTGTCATAAATCTTGGAATGACTTGAATTTCATTTAGGGCTTAGTCCAAATTAGTGTACAATGTACTGAGAGATTTCTGTTGACTTCCTCACGCTTTGGCATTTCCATGTTTGCATTTCTTCTACTGGCATCCTAAATCTATGTTCCTGATAAAAATCTCAGGGGTTACAAAGGCTTGAAGAGTAATATATTCATTTCTGTTATGTTGCAGTGGCTTCAGTTGGTCACAAGGGTATTGTTAAGACTAGTCACTATATTTCTCAGTATGAAATCCCTATTGTGTTCTTAAGAGAATGACACAATACCAGTAAAATCAGAATTAAAAAAGATCTTTCCAAACAGAATTTATCCCACTGAAATCTTAGAATTTACAGTCAGCTAAAAGCAGAGAATATTGAAAATTTGGTTGGATAAAAAGTGAGTCAGGCCTTTAGGGTTTCACATATACAGTAAAAAAAATCCTCCAAGGAAAGTGTTCAGCTTACTACTATTTCCCAACTGAAACGTTTTGTAGGATTTGGGGTATGGGATTTTTGCTAATATCATGTCATATTTCATTCCACCATTGTAAGAATGCAAAGACAAATATTTGAATTGTATATATTCATTGGTGTACATTCAAGTGTAATTCTAAATATTTGTGGCAGCCCTGGCATTTGCAAATGGGCTACACATGACTGGAGTAACTGAGGGCTGCTGACTGTTGAGGAGGAATCAGCACACTCACACTGTGTGAAAGGATAGGTGTATTTTATCCAATTAATTCAGCCACAGGATTGTTAGAGTTTATACTGCAGTGAGAGAGAGCAGACTCTTCTCCTTAACCCAGAATTAATTGTCACTCATCTTACACCTGTCTGAGCCTGACATAATGCTAACTGGCAGCTTGCTTATGTCCCAAAGGGCTGTCGTGCTTTTGAACTCTGCAGTGCATCTCCCACTTGTTGCACCTCGTGCTGTTCTCCTGGGCACCCGCAGTATTCATGGCATCCTGTGTACAAATACAAGGAGGAATACTTTGGGTGCTACATTAGGCACAGGTATATAGCCCAAGTCTCTTGAAAACGTGTTGGCTGAATAAAGCTTAGTCTGCTTGTCTTGCATAATAGCTATTTTAACAGTCAGAGTGGGAAAGAGAACTCTAGTTCTGAGCACTGTTTAATGGGATCAGTGGATTGTTATTTTTGCGTTTCACATGGAAGAAGGAATAGGGTTGCATGCTGACCTCAGAGAAAAAGCAAGGTTTTCCCCAACTGTGAGCAGGCCATGAGAGATGCGTATGTTGTAGCTGAGCTGGGGATGAAAGCTGAGAGGTAGAATTAAGTAAAGAGTATTCAAATGCCCTAGGTTTGGGAAAGGGTGTAACACCTATTTATATCAGCAGCCCAAATTCCAGCACCCTTTGTTCAGGAAATTCTGTTTGCCACATCCAACTGCTGAAGTACCAGAACACAGAAGGTGAGTGCTGGAGCAACTCAGTTTCAAGCGACTGTTTATGTTCTCAGCAGCTGAACACACCACAAAGCAAAGTAACTGTTGGGGTTTTGTTGCTTGTAGCTTCAGATAATATTTACGTGAATTAAGGAATGTCTTCAGATACTTTGTAAAGCTGGAGAGGAAACAAAGGCTTCTAACTGCATGTGGATGTGAGATTGGAATATAGGCATCCCACAGGTGTATTGTTTTGATGCTGAAATGGACATGGCTCCAAAAGGGTCTTATTTTCCAAATATGAGATTCTATTTATTTTGTTGGCTGTTCTGAGGACAGTTTTCATGAATTTTCTAGGATTCCATGATAACAGTTAAAATCTAATTCCCTTAACTCGCTTATTACATTTCATTATTTGAAAAAATGGCTGTAGGTGGTTCTGCTGTAGGGAGGCATGTGTGAAGCCAACCAGGAACAGCATCCTTGTAACAGAACCATCAGCTGTGCCATACCTACTGCACAGACAAAATGTAACCTGCTGTGACAAACAAAGTGATACATGCATTATGGTATATCAGTTTTGTGTGTGTCACACCAGGCCCTAAGAAAATACTTCTGACTCCACCATAGCTAAGCAACTTTAATCCATCCCAGTCACAGATGCTCTGAAGGAGATTCTAAGGACCTCTTTGCATGTTATGAAGAAAAGTAAGTCAAGAAAATAAATTATATATTGTTTTCTGATCGTGATAAACATATTTCCAGAAAAAGTAAAAAAGCTGGGCTATGATACAAAATGAGTAGGAAGAAATGCAAGTGAGATTTACCAAATACCTACGTAAATTAGAATTAATGCACTGAACAGATTCAGTTTAACAAGAGTGGGCTGATTTGAGAAACTGATTATGATTTGAATATTAATTTTTAAGGACAGAGAAATAATCTGAAAGCATTCAGAGACTGTGTTTTTGTACACAACATAACATTTTAACTCATGACTAAGTTATTACAGGAAGGCATTTCTGTATATTGCCTGCATTTAGGCATCTGTCTAGATGAATGGCTTTTATTTTTTTTTTTTTAACTGAAAGACAACCTGTTTGAAACACATTTGCATTTACTATGGGTTTAAGGGAAGTTTCCTGTATCAAGATCCATGCCATTTCATATTTTTAGACTGAAGAACCTTCAAGAGGCTCACAGTCAATGGTAAGATCTTCATTAACTTATCAGGGTAATACCTGTTTTTAAGTAATTCACTTAAGTAAGGCACACTGAAAGCATTCCACAGTCAATTTCAAGAACAGTTCATCAGTCCTGAATGATAAGAATGGGAAATTGTAAGAAAAGAAGCTTGAAAATCTTTATTCATTGTACAGGAAGTCCTTCAATATTAATCAATGAGATGGCTACACTTGAGTCATCCTAATGGTATCATATCCTAATGTCTTCCATTAGAACCATTACAAAATTTAAGAGCTGACAGTTCAAAAATCTTAGTGGGGGGAAGAAATGCAGTTGAGACAGATGAAACACTGAAAGAGTTCGGGACACAGTCGTGAGAAAAATAAAAGCTCTGTGTCTTGTTGGGGGTTGTAAAACATTTTTGCTCTTCCAAGAAGCATGTACAAATTACTTGAGGATGAATACAAAGAATGATTCATTTCAAGCTTAGTGAACAGCAATATGGTTATGGAAGAGGCAGGAGCTAAGGGACATTGGTACAGCAAACACATTGGTATCAAGCCTAGAGCAGGATAAAGGTACTCTGAATTTGCAAGGAAGGTGAGGACTGTGTAGGACAGGCAATCAAGACTGAAAGTACCCAGTTCGGTATTTCCAGGAGAAATGTTGTGTTCTCTAAAAGCAGTGACAAAGTTTCCTTGGATCACCAAGTCATCCCTGTCTTTCTCATTTGCTTGCTTTAGTGAGCATCCGTCTGTGTACTGGGCAATGCTCATGTGGTTTTTTTCTAAATGCTTTCTCCTAACCTTTTTGCGTCTTTCCTGAAGGAGTAGAAACCCATACAACCATGCTGTTCAATGCCAAAGTCTGTGTCTGTGGGTGGTTTGAGGAGTTTAAATAGTACGATTACCTAATGAGCCACTTCCACAGATTTTCCTGTTGGATGTTAGCATAGAACTATCTTGAAGAATCCACCAAGCTCCAGATGGAGTGCTTGGAGTTGCAATAATATAGATGTCTAGTCATTATTAGTCTAGGTGTCTAAAATATTAATATTATATTTCAAATGCTAACAACATCTATTTAGCCTAGATATCTAAAATAGAGTATGATATTTTAAATGTTAACATTCATTCTAGAGAAAAATTCAAGTGGATATTTCAGTTGCAATATTTGTCTCTTTATGAACAGAAAAAGTATTTCACAGTTTGTTTCCCATTCTTCTGCTCAATTCTTCTGTATAAATATTAATACACTTTTCAATACATGACTAAGGAAATTATGCTTGTGTATCAATACCAGAAAATTACACCACTAAAGTTACAGGTCAGAAGGAAGGGTTAAAAACATCTGTACATATATAATTCTACAGATCATTTCCTAAAATTTTGAAAATGGTGATTAGGCCACCTTTGGTAGACTACTGTTAACCCTTCAGTGACCATCCTAGTTGTTGAAATGTTTGTCCACACACTGTTGACCGCATTGAACTTGGGAGTTCAAATTTGGAGTAGACCAAATAAGCCAGAGTATTTTCAATATCAAAGCTGGTTTGGCAAAGTCTAGAGAGCTGCAACGTCAGTATGTGGCTGTGCCATCAGTTACCCTCCGGCTGCTGGAAAGAACTGTCTTTTTGTTGCAGGTGCCTGGTGGGTTTTTTTTTTAAGCGAGTCCCTTTAGGAACAGCAGCAATAAAATGCTGCCAACTGTTAGCTGTCGGATAGCATCAGGGTCGGAGAGCATCTTCCGTCCCGAGCCCAGGGATTTGCCGGGATCCCTTTCGGAAGGTGTCTCCACCTCCCCCTGCACACGCACACCGCTCGCCGCTCCCCGCACACGTCTTTTTTTGCCATGCAGCACCAGCCTATTGGATTGCTACCACAGGATGGGTTCAGGCGCTTCGCCCACACCCCCCGCCCCTTTCTCTTTTCTTTTTCTTGCCTTTTTCCTTCCTTTCCTTTCTTTCTTAAGCTCCGCTTGCCGTAGCATACACCCTCCCGAGGGGTTTGCCTGGATCATTTATTTATCTTGTGCGCATTAAGAAACCACCATTAGGCTTTGGTGGGAGGCGCCTTACTTTGTGCGCGCTCGCCTGCCTCCGCGGCGCTGCCAGAGGAATACACAAGCGAACCGAAGCTGCAAGCTTGGCAGGAGCTGCCTCTGCGTGCCCCATTCATTTGCCGGATCCGTATTTTTTTCTTGCCGACTGGGTTATTGCCGCTCCCCTCCAGGGTTTCATCTTAATTTTTTTTGTTGTTGTTGTTGTTGTTGGAGTGTGTGTG
>VWZG01000762.1:140455-169024 GCA_013396735.1 Grallaria varia
GGTCGGAAGCGGCCGCCGGGTCGTTCCCGTGCGGTTGCTGCCCTGCCCTGCCCTGTGGGAGGCCGGAGAGCGCCGAAGTTTGCGGTTCTTTCTCCCTCCCCCGCTTGCGCCCCCTTCCCCACCCCCGGCAAGTTCCCTGCTGGTGCGATGGGTGTTGAGGCAGGAGCAGCCATTTGAGGCGAGTGGTTTTCGTGGTGTTTTTTTAGGAAAGACGCAGACCCCCTCCCTTTCCCTGTCCAGGCTGCTCTGCGAGAGGTGTTTAGGAGATGCTGGGAGGTATCTGAGCGAGAGGCATCGTTGATGACCGCCCCAGAAGGGGCGGTGGGGAAACTGGTCCTCGGGAGCTGCGGGGTGGGTTGTGCGTGTGTTTCTCTGCTGGTGAGGGAGTTTGGCTTCCCGAACACTCGTGTCCCCTGAACCAGAGGAGTGCGGGCTCCGCAGGGACGCTCCCTCCGTCCCAGCGCCCGGCTCCTGAAGGAGCTGCCGCCAGCTCCGCCAGGAAGGAGCCCGGGGCACCCCGCGGCTCTGCAGACGCAGCTCAGCGCTTTGCCGGCTCCCGTGTGTAGCCTCAGCACCGTCTTGCTGTGACTGTTTTTTTTTTAAGCAGAGGAGGGGGCTAGTTCTCCGACTGATGCTTGGTGGCTGGTTCTTTCCCAAGCACAAACCTAAGGATTCGGGCTAAACCTGAAAATTCGTTTGGTCTAGGTGTGTTAACTTTCAGCTTCTCATAAAGGTTACTTAGGACAAATGCAGCCCTTGCTAAAAGAACTTTGCGGTGCTGTTTACTGGAATGCTCAATTATACTGTGTTATAGTAATCTGAGTTTTCTTGGATGCAGCAGAGGAAATGAAAGCCGGGTGTCCTCCATTAACTTAGTTGCTGCTGCTCGGAACATCAGTTCAACTGAATGCTACCACCTGATCACTTTTACAGCCCAGGCTTCTCCTTCTGCATGCTAATGTATGGCTATTCTGCTGGAGGATTTTGTTAGCAATTAATTTGAACTTTATTTTGTCTATTAAATCTATTTGTTGATAAGCACTGGGGCAGAGAGTATACGCAGAGCAAGCTGATCTTATGAATTGACAAAATCGGGAGAATAACAGCAAATTGGATATGTATGTGTGGGTGGGTGTGCAGGTGGCGGATGGCTGGGAATGATTACGAATGAAACTATCACTGAATCAGAAGAGCAAACAAGGCAGTAACTCTTTCCTCCTGTATCTGCTACGGAAATTGAGAGAGAAGCATCCCTTACAGGTGTGTCTGAGCCTGCATGTTCTGTAGGTACAACCTAAGGAAGTCAGAAGTTACCAGAAGGAAAATCTTTTGTGGAGCTGAACCCAATTCATGTAGGAGTAGGCACCTCTATAAGGCATTCTTAAAAACAAAACAGCAAGGGAAGCCAGATTTTCGACCCCTGTCTCTGTTTTCAATCTTTGTGTGAACTAGATATGTTACACTGTGCTTCAAACTGCTGTGACCTGTGTTTGTCTGGCTGGGCTTTCCAGGTGGAAGCTGTCAGGGTCTAAATGCTCCCTTGCAATCTCTTCCTCTTTCCCCTTTTTGTCTCTTTGGGTATGTAAGAGAAATCCACAGCAATTTCCACCCCTCCATGCTGTCTCCTTATGAGGTCTAGAAGGCAGGAATATCCTGATTAATAAATAATGTTCAGCTGGCAGTACTCTCCTCCATGCAAGACACACAAAGGAGGTAGAAAAACCACAATCTTGTAATGTTCCTGGCAGTTGCAGAGCCTCCTAACTATTTTTTTGTTTTAGAGAAACTGCTAATACCTTTTACAGCAGGGTGTTTCCCTTCATTAAATGCAGCACAGTTATAGGATGGAAATGCAAGAAGTGCAAATCCAGCAGAAATTGACCCTGTTTGGGCACATTGATAGCAGAGATTATCATTAATGGAAGATTAAATAGATTACATAAAAAAGGATTTGAATTTGTAGGGCATGTGAACCTTTTTTTAAAGCCTACAGCTGTACTCTCCAGATACATATAAGCATCTCTGAGGATACATGTAAAATTCTTTGAGGCTGCAGTATCCACTGGAGGGGAGAGGGAGGAGAAATGCAGTCTTTTTGCTGTGAACTGCTGACATGGTGTGACCCCAAAGCAAGTATTTGCATCTGCCACTAAGAGTAAGAAAGGGAATTTTTATAATCCAATTCATTGCGATTTCCCTGGTTGAGCTGCGTGTTCCTTCTGTGCCCGTTGCTTCAGCTGCTATTGAAATGAAAGTCATGGATCTGGTTGTACCATGTGAATCAAACGTGACATGATGACTCTCATGCCCCAGCTTTCAAAATAGTGCATGCCCTTGTGTGATCCCCTGGCTTGGCAAGGCATATATGTTGGCAGGAGTCATAGGTTATTTCACATTTCACAGCTTTTAAGGAAAGAAGCAACTGTCTGTATTTATACTGGTTTGTGTTGCAGTTTATTTAATTGTTTTAACATATTAAATGGGCTCAAAATAGGACTGAAGAAAATGGAAGGCAAATCAGGACTTATTTCTCCAGAAAGCCAGATGATTGCCCACCTGAACAAATGTTGGTTAAGCCTTTTCTCTGTGTGTGTATTCATCTGAGGAGATGTTGTGAAATCTCTCTTTTTGTGGGTGTGCATAATGACAATAATTCTTGGTTGTGTTTCACTCAAAGTCAAGTTATCTGTTAGCTGTTTTGAAAGTTCTTGATGAAGATTCTTCAGGTTCTGACTAAGCAAAAGCCACTTACTCATCAAATCTCACTCTGTATTTTGTGCCTGCATGTGTTTTCCATGATCATGTGAGCACTATGGCTTTTTAGCATTAGCTTCTTCATCTAGTGCCCAACATAGAAGTAAATCACTGATTTAGAAGGATAGTCCAGCCTGTAGATCAGAAAACTCAACCAACTGACTGGAACATTCCAGTGAGGTTTTATTTTTATCAGGCCATTGGTTTCATTTCTAGAGAGTCATGCCCTGATTTTTCCAATATGCATTTTTCATGGTATTCTGGGTTTTCCAGTAATGTTATTGTCTTTAAATTGAGATACTGTACTTATAAGAATTCCTGTGTGAATTCAGCTATGAAATAGCACTGTGGTTTCTCTTGTGTTCATATGACCAAAGGCTAATGCATAGAACTGAGGTCAGGCAGGTAGGGCTCAACTAATGCATGGTAACCAAGAAAAGAGATGTTACACAACACTTAATCAATAAATCTTGTGAAGTCCAATTGCAACCTTTTTTTTTATGAGTCCAGACTTCTGCCTGAGTATGCTTTGATTTCCTGCTAAAGATTTTCTGGTCCAGTCGTTTGTCCTAGTCATATCTCTGACTGTTTGTTATGCACGGCATGGGTTCAAGTAACAAGCATCTGGCAGATGTACAGTTACCAGCACTGACATTTTGGTAAAAGCTGTTTGTTTTATTTTGCACTGACTCAAATATCTTTTTCACATAAAGGATGACACTTAGATGGAACTGCGGGGTTTTCACCAACTGGAGGGTGTTGTGGGAGGTGCCAAACCGTAGTAAAACCAGACCTACTCTTCCCAGAGCTCTACAGCGTTCTGCCAACAAATGACATGTATCTGAGAACGCTTTGCATTATGATCGTGAGCTGTCATTGAAATCGAGGGGAGCACATGTGACTGTAAAGCACATGCCTGTAGCATTAACTGAGATTAATATGCCAGTTGTGTATCAATTTTAAATGCTTCAAAAGTTGTTGAATTGAAAAAAAAAAAACAACCCTGAGGCAAACAATTGGGAGTTTTAAGAGTACTTGCAGCTTCTTCATTCCCACTTAGTTTCTGTTCACATACCTTCAGTCAGCATCCCACAGTCATGATTAGTTTGTGTTTCCCATCTTAAATACTTGTCAATAGGAAGATAAAGATAATAAATACAGAATTGTAGCCACACCACTAAAATGAAAGTTAATTTAGTTTTATTTTTCACATTTTATAGCTATAACTTGCTTCATCTGTTTCAATTAAGTTGGGTGACACCAGACTTCATTCCATTTTCCATTTATAATCTTCTTTATAGTTAGGGGCTAGTGCAATTATCACTGAATTCATAAAGAAGTGGAATATTCAAATAAGTCCCACTCAGATATGTACATTGATTCTACTCAGATATATTTCTTCTCTGTTCTTTTTGTTAAAGTATTCATTGGAATCCTATGACCTAGGAGAACTTTCATAGTGCTGGTATGATGAGTGGAAGGGATATGGCTGAAATTGTTCCATACTGATTTTTAACCCTGAAGAAAATTCTTTTGAGGACAATAAGGTTTCTCATGACATTGATTTAACCTGGGATCATTGGTAAAAGCAAAGCCCTGCATTTTATTTGGCATAATTTTTTTGCCTCTATATAAGGACGTTGTGTGATATATTATATGGTGACAACAGAATACCATTATTAAATTAAAGTATTGATTCATTGCAAAGTGTTACGCTAAAGTAATGTCAATGGTTTGTCCAAACCCACAGAAAATGGAAATTAAAAATTAAAAGCAAAGACCTGTCTCTATCTACAGTATTGTGTCTAGTGTTGCAGTACATTTATCATCTGACTCATTGCATTGAAACCTCCTTCAGAGCCCAGTAAATACATGGATTGCTATGGATTTGGCCTTCACTTTAGATTTTATAGCCCATGTGGCTTTCGGGAAGTACCTAAAACATACTCATGTTTGCTTTTGCCAGTTTCTCTTGTGCCTTGTTTGGGAACAAACTGCACAAGGAAAAGTGCCTAGTAAAATCATGTGGGATGACTTGGTCACAAATATAAATAAATAAATTGTTTAAAAGCAGAGACTTTTGTTTGTTTCTGAACCTGATGGCTTCTCTTCGAGCTTCATTTTGGTTTGAACAACTTTGTGATACTCCGTGTGCACATGCACAAAACACAAGTATGTATTTGTGCATTTGCAATGTGCCAGTTTTGGAGAAGGATCAGGACTTCAGAGTCTGTAGTAGCTCCAGGACAAATCTGTGCTAAACAGTATGGCATTTTGGGTTTTGGTGTGCTTGTCCTTGTCCTGCAGTTCAGAAATAAACATAGAGGTTTCACAGCAGCTAGTTAAACTGAATGCTAAGTTGAAGTGTTATCTTTTTTAATTTGGAAATCTCTTTCAGGTTCTGTGTGGAAGAGATTTGTTCTCACAGTTACTATTAAGCACAGATACCTTTTTTATTATTTTGGATTAAAAGCGTAGGAAAAACATGAAATGCTTTATGTTCTGGAAAGGTTTTCTTACTCCAAGGGATTTAGTTCTTGGATTGATATGGTGAGAGAAGTGTCATTCACAAGCCGTGCTTCAGATTAACACTGGGGCTGTGTTTTCTCATTGCTCAGAACTAGATTTTCAGGGTGGACAGCTCATAAACCTGCTCTCCTACTTTTACCTTCCCCTTCATACCTAATCTCAAGCCACTCCACTGAGTAAAGTACATTTTCGGTGGAGGAATGTAGTTCCCTGTTAGGGCAGGACGAAGGCGCTGCTGACCTGGACAGGAGAGAGGAGGAGCACTCAGAAGGCTTCCAGGTAACACAGGAAAAGTAAATGCACGCAGGTGGGCAAGTGCTTTTGGAGTGGCTTTCTGGGGCCCCTTGGTAGAATGCATTCAAGAGGCAAAAAATGAATAAAGCAGCCACGAGGAAAATTAGAATAGCAACTGCATTTATAAATTTCAATGTCCTTTTCATGGAAGAAATACCTAATTGGCTCAACTCTTCCTTGTGAAATTTGGAGATAGTGGGGAGAAATACATTAACTAAATGCTTGTTGCTAACTGTTTAAATGTTTATTTCTGAATCTTTGTCTGTATACTCAATATTACCCTAGTAATAGTGAAAAATATAGATAATTTTTCCAGTATTCCATCTTTTCTATCCTCCAAGAGCAGTATTTTGCATTTCCAAAGCTTTGTTTCTCATGTAGCATGTAAATAGGAGCATTCCATGACTTTCAGGTCTTTTTTTTGATGTGGATCTGTTGACTCCTGACTGTAGAAGACAAGCCATTCAGCTTCAAAGATAATTCACTTCATATGATGTTGAGCAACTGATTTTTAAGTCCAAATTGATTTATGTTTTTTTCCTTAGGGTGGTTTTATTTTTGTATTTCTGCAAGAATTATACCTTTGGAAAAAGCTCAGGTAGAATGGGATAAAATGATACAGTGAAATTTTGGTCTGGAATACCTGAAGAAATTCCTGCTTTAGTCCCTGTGAAATAAATCCAGCAACTTGCAAAGTTTCCTCTTTTTACTTTAGCTTATTTTTTTTTGTTAGTTTTTGGGTTTATGATTTTTCTTTTTCTTTTACAATTCGAATAAGTGTCTTGGCAATTCTAAGGGCCCTACAGTTGTGTCCCATCCTCATTCCCCACTTGAATTTGCACTCATAGCAAAGTTGCACATTTGCAGTGCATCTATACTAACAACATGATAAGTACTCTTTGTAGAAAAATGAATTAGTATTTTAATTTTTATCAAAATTCAGATCTTTCACTGTGGCATTTTGTAACTCTATTAGCAAAGAATTGATAGTATTCTGTGTAGCCATTGTGCTGAATTAAATAGTTTACAGTCTTCTATTTTTTCTAATGAAGTTGCTATATGGCCAAATTTTACAAACATGTAGGGTGTGTGAGTGATGCATTTTCTTGTTTGTAGAGTTATGCATCTGCAGATTCAGGGCTAATTTATGTGAACATTTGTGTGATTATATCTATTATTATTCCTTAGATTGCAGTGTGAGTGCTTACAAAACATGCCTGTGTAAGTAAATGTACATCAACTTCTTAAAAGCTGCCATTATTTAAATGTACTTATTAGAACTGAGTTTTCATTAGTGCATTTTCTTTTTGTGTGTATGTGTTCTTAGCACTGCCTTGAAAAATAGAGCGTTATTCTGTTTATTCTTTGCATGAAATAAGTTCTCTAGTAAAGTCTTTGTGTTCTCGGGAACTGTAGTTGCTCCGTTGTCAATTATGACAATACACGTGGGTCATGAATCTTTTTACGCAGCACTTTTAAACTATTCCTGCATCTGATTTTTTTTTTTTTTATTATTATTCTTGAAAATCCTTCTGGTTTTATGCAGTCTTTCTCTGTATCATGTCCTCAGGTAGACATATGCCAAAATGGACTTTTTCTATCAATAAGCTTCAGGAAAATGTTTTCTGAAACATTAGAGATGGCACTATGTATTTTAAAATGTAGGTATTTTCTGAAACCAAAATTTATGACGGTATCTTCACATTGTTCACTTCACAGCATCATTGCTGTTAAAGTTCAAGTTTCTAGTTCAACTGGAACTGAGCCTTGATTGCTGGCTGTTACCAGATAGAGGGGCTATAGCGCTGCATAACAGCAAATCATTAAATTAGTATTAATAGCAAATAGGCTCTTTTCCAGATCTGATTATTCTCACTGATGTCAGAACTTGTAAAGCAAGCATTGAGATAATACATGTTTATTTTCTTGAAAGGGTGTTGGTGGTCTGTTTTTACTGTAATGACAAGTCTTTTATTTTTTTCCTACCGTGGTTGACAAGGAAAGTAGAAAATATGCAATCTATTCACCAGCTGATGTGCTGCTTCTAAATGTAATCAAGATTTTAACAAAAACAAAAAAACTTGTACTGGAAAGTGTTGCTAACTTACAAAATTGTGCTGCACTGTGCAATGCTAATGTTTGCTTATGTCTTCCAAATCTGTGCAGAGTAAAAGAGCATTTCCGGTAGTGTGCTCAGAGTGGCTGAAAGTTGTAGCTAGCTGGCCTTCTCAGTGGCTGGGGAGTACTGGGGAATATAAAAAAAAAAAAGGGGTAGGGAACCTTTGTTTCCTCTCCCCTTGGTGACGAACAGTACTAGTGGTTAGCGTGTTCTCATTAGAACACTACTAAGCGATCCCAGAAGTTTTGACTTGGAATTGATTATATAATACTTGCTAAAAACAATCTAGTAATTGTCGTCCAAAGGGGTGTGCTTTGTTAGTGTTTTTGTTAAGAGTAGCATTGTGCCGAGAGCAAATTATTTTTCTTGTTCAGTCTGTCAGTGAATTTACAAAGAGAAGCAGGGGCTTTGTTTGAAACCCAGAGATAAACTGCAGTGAAATGGTGTGGTGATTTTCCTGCCAGACTTTGCACTGTTAGCATTCAATGGGCAGTGGGTTCAGGAACTTAACTGATGGGATTATTCTGATGAATGTCAGTGCTCCTGATTTAGAAGGGTAGAGGTACTTTTATAATCATTTCATAAGTAGCTCAACCCCATTAGTCTTTAGCCTGAAATCTGCCATAGCTACATAATGGTCATAGTGTTAAAAGTTCAAATTACCTCATTTTTTAATTTTTTTTAAAATAACAAATAGGAAGCTAAAATGCCATGGATAAATACATACAGCAATGACTTTTTCCTTAAGCAGTAGGTTTCTTTTGCTTTTAGATTTCAATTTTTATTTTATATCATTAGTAGAGCTTACCATACCTTTCACAGGGTCAGCTGCTTATTTATAAGCTGCATCTCACTGTAATGAAGTTGATTGTAATTAGTTTTCATCAGTCAAAAATGTTAGAAAAATACAGGTTGCAAACTAAAACAGCTTATATATTATGCTAACAGGTGAAAGTAATTATTGGTGCCGTTTCTAAGTTTGTAGCATACACACTTCAAAATGCAGTGAGTATCTCAAAGCAGTGTAGAAATGATGCCGTGTACAGCTGCCCTGGGACTGTGTTTCTGCTGCAGGTTTCCTCAGCGCACCCGGGCTCCTTCCACTAAAGCGGCTCCGTTGGGAGGCTGTACCTTTGCCTCAACTGATTGCCTTCTGAGCTGTGAAGATGATGACCTTGATAATCATCATAAAAACAACAGAGAAAATGCAACATTCACAGGATACTCAGTGTCTGATTCGTACTGGGGAGGGTGAACATTTGCCACTTGGTGACTGCTGTCACCTTGCCTTAGAGAAGAAGGGTGGCGGGTGAGCAGCGGAGGTGACCAGGGAGCTATGCCTGTCCTGCACTTCTGCACAAGGAGCTCTTCAACACACTCTGGGCTGATCTGGGAAGACACGACCTTTGCCTTGCCTTTGTCAGCATTAACCATCCTGCCTTGTTCTCTACAAAAGCACAGAGGGAAAGGAGTGTTACTAAATACCTTTTCATATCTGGAGCACATTCATTACAAAGGCTTACTTAGTCCTAAATGAAAAGCAAGAAAGTAACTTAATATTTTAAGTTGGTTTTAGAAGTATCTGCCTGCAATAAGGAATTCTTTCAGGTTTTAGTTCTTGAATGGGTGCATTTAATCTGAATATATGCAGCTGTAATGCTAGTGCGTGATGCATTAAAGAGGGGAGGGAAGAAGAGTCTGATACTGTAATTGTTATTTTATAGGAGATTTAAGAGATCACTTGCATCTGCTGAATTTCAGTAGCTGGGGACACTACAAGGCTTGATTACACCTTGTGTTTACATACAAAAACTGTCCTCTGTTACCTTGGCAGATGTAGGGGCTTTGTATCCAGCCACAGCTTCACTGCTGCAAGGTGGATCTGGAAACGTGACCTGAACACACACCCTGAGCTCCTCATTCATGGTTTGTTTAGTGTGGATTTTGGAAACATGGACATGTATTTATGTTTTGTAATAATTAAAATACATTTATCCCTGATTTTTACAATGCCCCTGACTGGTCAGTGATGGACCTATAGAAAATAAGGTGTATTGTATTGGACAGGCCTGGAGATAAAATTTGTGGCTGTAAAGAGGTGATGGTGGGTGGAGTCCTGAAGTGAGGATGAGGTATTCTAGGTGATAAAAACAGTGATAATTCTTGTGAGATGTTTTAGTTGCGCAGGATGAGAATTTTGTCTGCTTAAAAGCAGTGTGAGTTTATTAGGGAGCTTATTTTTTTAAATGCTTTTAAGAAGATACTGTAAGATTATATCTAGTTAATTAGACACATTACATTTGAATTATTTAATTAGAGATTATTTTTCAACTATCCCTTAAAATTCTAACATTCTCTTTATTTTTTTTTTCACGTGTAATCCTGTTTATGAATGCATTCTATATGACAGCATAGACTCTTGGACCTTTTTCTTAACAAATACTACTTAAAGTTAAATTCACTGTATTTTTAATACATGGGATAGAATTAGAAACTGAGGAACTCATCTCATATGTAACCAAATGGCAGCTGTAAGCTGCTCAGCAGTTCAGTGAAAATCACAGCAAGGAGCAGGATACACCACAGACTTGCACTAGATTGAGTGTCTTACATGAGAACTCTTAATTAAAGCTTTTTAAAGAATTTAGAGTCCAAACATAACTGATTTCTTCTAATCATTACCAGATTTTGGTCGAATTCTTCACTAGCAAAGAGGTAATTAAAAGCATCTAAGTTCAGTTCAGGACTGCATAAATGAAGGTTGGGATAATCAAAACACATAAATAAAGGAAATTATGAGATTATTAAATATAGGCGATACACAATGTAAGTAGTAGTTTTGGAAAATAAGTTGATGTAAAAAAACCCCCAAGTAACTCAAAATCTCAAACACAGTATCATAAGTATCAACATTATTTCGATCTTGGTCCATTACTTTGTATAATGAATTCTTACATTACATAACAAAATAACTTTTCCCACTAGGTACTGAAACAGCAAGCCTTCTAGTGTATAGATGGCGCTATTTGGTTTGAAGACAGTGCACAGGCTTGAATAAACTGTGCTGCACTGTCTTCTCTGGAGCTCTGCCCTTTGTTGTTACAGCTGAATGAAATTACCTTGACTTTCCCTTTCCACCAGAAAAAGGGAGACTTTTGCAGTGTTGAGCTGTTACAAGAATTAACTGGTATAGACTGACTTCTTTTTCACTGTTTCAGCTTGCTTAGTAGTCTGCTGCTCATCCCAAAAGGTTGTTAAAACCTCAATGAAAGTAACAGATCAGAGGCTATTTGTTCCTGGAGGCTGGGAGACCAGGAGTGGTCATTTCTTTTCCTCAAGCTCAGGTTGCCTTATTTGTGGAATAAAGACACGGTGAAGAGGTGCAAATGAGAAATGAGGTGTATTATAATGAATATTCAAAAAGTAATAAGGAAATATACTTCACTGGTGTCATTTTAAATTTCAGGAAGTACCTGATATCCTGGATTGTTCTGTTTGTTGTTTGTGTCTGATAATTTTCAATAATTCTCTGACAGTGAAATTTATTGGACTTTAATACTAAAGCAGAAGAGAGAGAAGTTTGGGGTTTTTTTCCCTTTCTTTCTGGCTTTGTAATTTAAAAGTGTGTCTCCAAATATAGCCAAGATCTGTCCCCAAATGACAGGGATGTATCTGACAGGAGGGCAGAGCTGTCTGTGAGACACCCTAACACGCCACTTACTCTAGTTCATAATTCTTTATTTTTGTCCTTCAGTGAGTTGAGTCAGGTTTGAATTTGGGACTCTCATTAGGCCAAAACCTGCCATTATGACAACCCTATTTAAATCTTTCTAGCTTAACTTTGTAATCACTTGTCGCTTAGAATTTTAGTAACTACTGTTTAATGTTGCTGTCTTGCTATATTTTAGAACTGAAGTGTTATTGTTGCCATATCTCACATCAAAAGGAAGAAACACTTTCAGTATGGTGTAGTCTTCTATAGATAGAGTCAAAATGCTCTCTGAGTAGGTGGGATTCTAAGCCAAATCCAAAGCCAGTGAGGTAAGTGAGAATAAGTGGGCTCTAGCTAACATTTAAAATAAACAGTTACAAAGGAGTGACTTGCTTAGCCTGGTCTGTTGTTCTGCATTTGCTCATAGTTGACTTTTATGAAGTGTAACTATGCTTATCTGTTAAGAAAAAAAAATAAATCTAACAATAAAAATGCATTCATTAGAGGAAATCTCTGATGGAGAATGAGACAAGTTTTACAGGATATCATAGTAGATCTACTGATAAAATTGGAGAAAAATAGTCAAGTGTTTTTCTGTGTCTGTTTGGTGAGGCGATGTAACTTTCCACTTTTCAACCTCCTTCCAGTACTAGAATTGCAACATCAAAACAATTTGAGTTGGTTTTTTTTTCAGTTAGCTGAAAACGTTTTTCATAACTTGAACTACTATGCTTAGCTTTCAAGTCTAAATAGATAAGAGTAAAGCTTGCTATTTGCTTATTTATTTGCTTTTTATTTGCTTATTCATCCAGCTGTTAAGTTTGGGGTTTAAAAACAATGTCTGTATCAGAGAAACTTACTAATGGTGGGCAAGAATCTGTTTATCATCTTAAAATGCTCATATATTCAGACTGTTGATATTTTGAAGAAAGGTTTAGTATCATTAGTTATTACTGAAGATAAATATTGTATTAACACCTAGATGTATGACCCCAACACAGACGTTCTCATTGAAGGTTCACTCATTATGAATGTCAAAGCTTATATGAAATGATTTATGCTGGTGCTTGAAAAACATGTTTTGGTAATAACCTTTTTTAATGCCGTTAAGACATTTAATTGCCATTAAGTGGCACAGTCTGCTATTTGGAATGGAGAGCTGGGAGTATTTTGGTTGCAAATAGAATAATGAAATGGATTGAAAACAAGGAGGAGTAATAAATGAATAGAGCTGTGATATTAACAATGAGATTGGTGTTGTTTTTCTGACCAGACTATCTGGTGTGCACCCCGCAAGGTGGGGTATCTGTTCCCCGGGCAGTCATGGGTCACCTAGAGGTAGGTGACTTCTGAAGTGGGTGGAAGCTCTGCAGGTGGCCTCTGGGGGACACAGTGAAACTCTCCCAGGCTGGGTCAGTCGGGCCCCAGCAGAAGGCCCCCTTTACTGACTGCTGGTACTGTGTAGAAGCAGTACCTGTATAGAAGCTTCTGACAGAGTTCTTACATTCTGTGTGACTCTCAGCAGTTCGGTCAATCTTGATTTGTAACTGTTGTATCATAATCTCATTAGAGGAACAACAAAATACTAAAAAAGTTTGCACTTTCAGGTAATTTTGCTTTAAAAATAATGGAAAAGTTAAATCTTTCCAATTGGTATGCCCCCTTTCCTCATGGTTCAGTTGAGGTCATGTGGCAAGTCGTTCAGAGGGTAGTCAGGTAAGCACCAGGAGAAAGGTTTTTTGTGGGGATCTGGAGTAGAAGTGGTTTACTTGCCTTGGAATTTTCTCAGGGATCTGCAAGTGCAACTTTGTTAATGACATTTGTAGTTTGTAGAGAAAGCTGCAGTGTAAACATCAGGTCTCGAAAGAAAAGAGTACGTAAAAAATAAAAAATTGTATAAGTTGTTGTAGTAGGGCAATATTTACCCCTTATGCAAGTCAAGACAGCACTTGTAGTCTAAACAACTGCTGCACTGGTCCTGGGGAATGGAAGGCCTCCTCGGTGAGTTCTTTGACCCAATGATTGGGATGAAACCAATGGCTAATTAGGTAGACCCCGTACCCTAAACAATCCTGCTTGCATGTAGTCCTTTTTTGTGAGTTTCATGTAAGAGGCCTGGGTGGTTAGAATTTCCATTCTGGAGCCTCCGTACAGGAAGTGTCTGTTCTTCAGGGAGGGAAGTCAGACAGTTTGGCAGCTTCAGGTTGAAACAGTTGTACAAGAACTGAACTTCCCGAGGTTTCAAGGTCATTGCATAATAAGGATTTATTTTAAAAAGGATTGAAGTCTCAAACTTTTTATTAAGCAGTTCAGAAGAAAAAAAAAATCCACTGTTCTCCAAAGTGCCAGGTAATTTTTTTTCTGTAAACCGTGTGAAACTCTACCAAATGCCTGACTTCTCATCGAGATGAGAGGTTGATTCTGTAACTAGTGTGCATAGTCACTGTGAAGTGCATCAAAGAAAGTGTGATCATTAGATGATTTTGTAAACACAGCTAAAAAAAAGACATTCACATGGTATATTTGGAGTTTTTACATGAAATCAAGATATGATCAAAGGAGGATTTTGTGCTGCACATTTAAAAAATAACTGTATCTTGATGTTCAACTTGCCATAGGCATGCAATCTAATATATTCTGCTGTATTTGCTTCTCAATGCATAGACTGTAATAACTGTACCAAAATTTCATTGGTGGGCTCTGTAGAATCTTTTTAATAGACATGTTACACTTATTCCAAAGTGATGTATTTTTTGGAGGATATGTACACAGTAAACCTGACAGAAGCTCTCTTTCCTCATNCTGTGCCTTGCTGATGCAGTGAAACTGCAAATGCTGTTTTCAGTGTTCTGTGTTGATTCCTCCATTGTTGCTGTTCAGTTAAGCTCTTCCAGGAATATCCAGAGAGAACAGGACAGTAGAGGTAGGAATAGAAGTCTTATGCTGAAAGGAAATGAGAAACACAGATTTGGAAGCTCAGAAGATGGGAAAAGCCAGTGGAGCTGTAGGTACTGTGAATAATTAGTGTGCCTTCTCTTAGGCCTAATTTATTATGGTGAGACTCCTGCCAGCAGGTGAATTATTGAAGAGCTAAGAAGGAAATTGCCCCAGGATGATGCGCTGTGCCCACAGTCGGGTGATACAGTCTGGGGACAATTCCTGTTGTGCTCTCCAGCAGGGTCCTGTAGTATTTCTCCCAGGGATTCTCCTGGAATGAGTGGCGCTACCAAAGTGAAAGAAGTCATATGAGCTAGAGAAAAGATTCTGCATATCGTGGGCCATTATGGCCTACCTGCCTTTTCAATTTCCCAAACAGAAAGATTTCTTAGCCAGCCAAACCTGTTGTTCTGTCCGTGCTGCCTCTGCACTGTGTTGAATGAACTTTTTATTGTCATTATCCTCTCCTGAGTGCTCTGTGTTCCTCCACCCCTGAACCTTGTCGAAAAGCTGCCACATGTCTCAGTGAACAGAGAATCATCCCCAAAAGGTTGTGTTCACCATAATGAGGCTGACAACATTCTTAGTTTGCTTTTAGCATTTTTTAATCCAAAATGCTAGTTTTCAAAAAAAAATTAAAAAAAAAAAAAAAAAGAAAAGAAATCGTGAAGAGCAGTCCTGCCTTTATAATTCTGCCTAATAAGAAAACTACTCTAAATTCAAGATATCCTATGTAGTTACTAAGGAAATCGAATGATGGCATTGTGTCTTGCTTGGTTTTTGCCCTGTTCTGTCTGTCTTGCCTGTGTTGTCCTTTCTCTGCCACTTGCTGTATTAGAGTGAAAAATATTGGCGTAGGCTACTGCAGAATGTAAAATTGCTACCTGCTTCCTGTTAAGCAAAGGATAACTTGACTGTATTCAAAACTTGCTTCGTTCTGATCAGTCTTTTGTAGTCTACAAAAATCGTCCAAATACTTCTCTCTCCAGAGTTTTGTAACATCTTGGCCCACCTTTGTTCATGGAAGTCAAAGTTATAATTTGACATCTGTTTCTGATTATCCGTTTGGAGTTTGTTTGTTTGTTTGTTTGTTTGTTTTAATTGGATTATATTTTATTATTTTATTTTTTGGCACATACTCTGGAATTTGCAATGAGCTTTCGAAAGGAATCTTCTAGAATCTTTCCATGATGCTGCTTTTATGTAAGTGCTTCATTTTCTCTATAAGTGGTTCCTACTAGAAATATAAAGTTTGTAAAGTTTGTAGATGTTTCTCCATCATATTCTGTGGTAAAGATCAATGCACAGAAGTAATTTATTTTATCTGCAGTATCCATAATTGATGCCTGATCTTTTAGTAGAATATCTGATTCTTTCATAGCCTTCCTGTGACTAATACGCTTAAATACTTTATTTATTGCCTTTACCTAATAGGTTTTAAAATTATCTTAGTTTCCTGAATAATATGCTCGAGCTAGATTATTATTTTGGAAAGGATATGTTGTTACTCAACTTGCTGTCTTCCCCTGCTGTGTTCTCTTGCTCTCAGGGAGAATCCCATACTCTTCTGGATTAGATTACAAAGTTATTTGAAATTCTTATATTTTATGTTCTCAGACCCCCCACCCTTCCATTTAATTTCCTTCCTCTTTTCTCTTTTTTCAGTTTCCCAAGTCTTTTGAAAAGCTTTACCAATTCTTTGTAATGGCTGTTGTCTACCTTGTCATCCCCCTTTTCTGTCACAACTGAGCTACATCACACTCGTGTTTTGAATCAGCTTCTGTTTTTCTGTGAGAACTGAGTCAAAACTAATTGCCTGATATCCTTTTCTTGCTGTTCCAAGAAGCAGCTGTTGCTGCTAGAAACAACAAAATGATAGAGTATAAGAATACAATCACATTTTCCTGTTTACCGTGTTCTGTGATCTTTTAAGTGGCCTCAGTGGAGTAGAATTTTCTGTATTTGCTTGCATCAATCAGGTAGGAAGTTGTCAAGTTATCCACTCTCTTCTGAGTCATTCCATATTTCATGAGGAAGAGTTTGAAGACTTTTTTTACCTTCAGCAATGCTCAATTTCCTGTCTGCTGGAGTTTTCCCATGACAATTGCATTTAAGTGACTAATTTTTGTATTATCTTTACACATTAAGAGTGTATTTTCTATTACACTTGGGGATAAAATATTTGAAAATTACCCCCCCGAAATTTATGTTTTCCTATAGGATTGTAGATCTGTCTTCCATACTCTATGTTGTGAGTCCTTAAATTCCATTCTTGGTGCGAACATCCTGCATAAACATGGCACTTTCCGAAGCATTGCATAGCGCTCAAGGGGAGGAATTCACATAGTCAGCCCTTCCAGTAAGCGAGTCCTTATCCTTCGTGTTCCTTGCTAGTTCACATGTGGCTGTGGATGCTTCTGGCTTGGTTTTTCCATCTCCCTGCCTACCCATGACCACACGAGAGCTGTAACTCCAATAACCCAAATGATTTGTCAGCTGAGGAGCAGTGGGAACAGTGGGAGGGCGATGAAGGATCCTGTTGGTTCCTTAGAGAATGCCAGCGATGCTGTGATATGGTGTCCCGTGTTTTTGCCACTTCTGTGCTTCCTTTCCATGGCAGTGTGTTGGGTTTCCCGCTGCTGGATTTGTCTGATGCGAACGAAATACATCCCTGGGGCAGCCGATGAAATCATTCTGTGCTCTCCTCAGCATACGGGTGCTTTCTGGCTCAATTCACCTGTGACTGCTTCTTGCTTCCGTGTAACTTCTTTTGGACATACCTGCTGCTACGCTTTTACCTTGGAAATTTGTGTTTTGTGGGTGTATGACTCTTACCTTCAACCCAGAAAAAGGTTGGTTTTTTTTTTTTACTAGTTATCCGGGTAGTTTTTTTAATTACCTTTCTTCACATTAGATCCCTGTCTGGTACTTTGAATTCTACTATAATAATAAATTTGGATTGAGGGGACATGTATTCTGTGTCTATTCTGCTTCCCAAGGAATAAATTAAACTTGCCAGAGTATTTCTTTTTGTAATTTAGCACCTTTTTGACACTTTCTACCTCTGAATTTGATTTCTTGCTAATTTCCAGAAATTATGATTCAAATAAATATTTCAGTGCACTATGAATGAACTTCAAGAAATACAGTGGGTTGCCTTTGTTCCTTAGATATGGTACTAACTAAGCTTTATTTTGATCAGTTAATTTGCAGTGGCTTTATTCCCCTGAGCAGGTAATTAAATGAAGAATAATGCCATTTTCAAAGAAAAAGCCTTTTACATTTTATTCACATTTCTCAACATTTAGGAGAACATAGAGCAATATTATATTTAAAAGGACAATACGTATTATTAAAAATAGAACATCTTATTGTATATTAGGCAGTACCATATTCTGTTTATTATGACACTGGGATCCTTTTAATTTGCAGTCGTGTGAGATGTTCCAATATGTATGAATGCATTTGCTTTTTCAGAGATCACAGTAAAACCCCTACTGTACATCTTTTGTATCTGGCCCCTAACCCCATCTAATGCCAGTCATCACTGTTAAAAATGTCATTAGGATTTTTCTCCTTTGTTTTGTTTGTTTGTTTGTTTGTTTGTTTGTTTTTGTGAATATTTGCCTATCTTCACCAAATAGTAGACACAATTTAAATAGAAAAATGATTTTTCAGATTTTTGGAGAGGTCTGTGACATTGTAAACTCTAGTATAGTAATTTCAAAACTTCCTTAACAATTTTCCTCAAACGGTCTCTGAAAATGCAGAATGCTGGTAATATCTTTATTTAATTTGATAAGTTTGGGTCTGCTACTGTTTGCATGTTGAAAAATTATTTTTTGCCAAACAATCTGTATGTCTACATATATATTTTTACTTTGTAACCCTCATACTCAATTACCTTTTATAGGCTAAAAATGTTACTCTCAGAGTTGACCTGACTTCAGGTTGCACTTCATACAACAGTGTGTGGCTTCCAGCTCTTCTTTGCTTCCACACAGACAGTTCTATTCTAGTGTTTTGCAGTTCTTAACTTTTGAAAGTCTGAGGCCTGGTGTGACTCTACTTTTGTTCTTTATAAGGTGCATAGGTAGAATAGATGATCCCTTTGCCTCAGGTTTGGTTTGGGTTTTTTTGGCTTGTCTCACTGGTTTTGTGTCTGCTAGCCATTTGTTTTCCGTGCTGTGTGGTTGATCGTGTCTGCTTACGCATCATACCTCATGTTTGTCCCATCTGAAGAACTTTTTTTAGATTGTTATCTGCAATCAGCAATTTTGATCTCTCTGCTGTGTCCAGAACTCTAACTGAAAGTCTTCAAGTGAGCTACTTCTATGGCTCTGGGAAGTAAAATGAATTTTTTCCTTTGGCAACATATGACAGAGGTATTAGTAAAGTTTTTTCATGCAACTGATATCTCTATTCTCTATTTTTGTCAACCTCCATCTCTATTTTCTCCTTTCCTAAAATGGATGCTAGTCTTAGAACCAATTAATTTATATCAACTTCGTATTGGTGTAGCTGTACCCATTTTAGTTGTTGCATCTCATATAATTCTAGGTGAGACAATCAGGATTTTAACAAGGTGAGAAAAATCATGTCTTTTTATTTAGTGTTTATATGAGCACTGACATTTTAATGAATCTGTCTCCATCACTCAATACGAATGGTTTATATCCTTTTGTAACAGGAGATTGCATTGTGAGGCAAATTTGAAACAAGCAGTAGTATCTTAATTTTTATAGGTGTTAAGATTTTGTTTTTTATAGTTGTCCTTTTTCCCATGTTATTTTTATTTCACAGCACAGAAAACACAGGAGAGTGCAGTCCTGCAGCTGAAAATATCTGTCTAATTTATTTCTTTTATCTTGTTTTGAAAGTTTTAGTACTTTGTATGATCTCTAATGGGTTAGAGTCTGAATAAGTCTTAAGAAGCATTAAAAGACCTGGTTTGATGACTAGTTTAATGCTTCTTCCAAGAACAATTTGTAGAGACTAGGATTTAGTGAGATATCATTGGAGGATTAGCAATTGCTTCTTACGGCATTCTGAGTTGACAGCTAATGGATAACCCTCCCCGACAGCTCTTTTATAGTCCATTGCAGCTGGATAAAAATCAATGAGAAAGCGAACTTAAGTTTGTTTATCCATTAATTTTGGTTTTAACAGATGAGTATGGCTGCCAGAGTAACTTGCTTAATAAGTTGTGCCCATCTATCATGATCTAGATAACCTCAATTAACACACTGATTAATCTTCCAATTCGTCTTCAGTAGTTCCCTTCTGGACTGTACAATGTGAAGGAAAATGTTCCCAGCATGTCTGAGCAGACAGAACACATGCTCATCAATACCCAGATAAATAGAGCCCACTTCTCCTCATTTTTCCAGCTCTTCCTATGTGCAAAACAAAACTCTAGTTAGATTAATTTTTTTCCCCTAATCTGTTTTTTCTCCTATTTTCCTTTTTCATAATCTGTTCTATGTTTTGCTATTTTTTGAACTAGAAAGGTAGTAATTGCTCTGAGCTTCACCATTAGCTGAGAATTCCAAAGCACATTTCAAATGTCAACAGAAATAGCAAACGTGGTATAAAATTGCTTTATTTTACAAATTGATAAATAGGAGTTAAAAGGACTATGCAACTGTCAATTTTGCAGGACTTTTCTTGTGGTAGCCTCAACCCTTACGTTGAATCTACCAGTATTGCTATAATTGTAATCAAATTTAAGTACTCTGCTTCTTAACTGTAACTGCCATATCTGTTGAATATTGACTGGGGGACAGTTCTTCCCTTTAAAAGTTAATGACAGGGAATATGTACAATCCAATATCTCAGTTCCAGTATTTTTACCATTTATGTGGAAACATTTATTTATTTATTGAATGCTGCACTTTTAAAGGTGAAAAAAACCCCACTACATTCATGAAGGGTACAATAAAAATGTCTGAGTTTTTTGTTTGTTTGTTGTTTGGGCATTTTTTTTTTCCTTTCTCCTTTAGTAGGAACAAGCTATGGAGCTGTTTCTTTGCAGTAGGCAAGATTAAGGAAAAAAGGTTTTAGTAAGAAACTTACGAAGAAACTAAATGTGTGTGCTGAGTGAATAATATTTAAAAGGAAATTTTCCAGGTAAAATTATCTAGACACCATTTTTATAAATTGAAGAAATTAATGCATGGGCGAGCTATTACAAGAAAGTACCACCTAAGCCACTTTATACTACAAAAATAATCCATTATACACTTTTAAAATTTTGCTCTAAGCAATAATGATGATCAAGAGCTTTACTTCATGACCAAACGAAAGCTTCTAGACTGCTGTTGTTAAAAGAAACATTTCCCATCCTGCCATGCCTTTGGTAAGATGCAGCTGTGACACAGCGTTAGCAAAGCTGCACTTCACAGATTGTTGTATGGAGTTGGAATTTGCATTTATATTTTTAGGTTTTATGATGCCGTTTCATTTGTTTCCTAATACTGATGGTGGATTCTCTTTGTTTGCTATCTAGTTCATGTTGCATTTCATAATCCTAAGATCTGGGTGAATGTTTGAACGTGTATCTTCTCGTTTAGAAATAATGCTCCCTGGTGGACCTGGTTGAATTTATAGGTTTATGTTCTAATGCATTCTTAAATTTTTAAAACAAATTGCTGTGTATAATCTTCTTAAGCAAACTGGTTATACCCAACTGGTAGCTGTTAGTGTCTTTAACCTTTGTTTTCCGCAAAAGCAAATATTAATCCTTGCTAAGCCAGAAAAAAATCTAAACATTAGTCGTCCCTGTCTTTGATGGTATTTGCCTGAGTAGTTTCTTTCCTCTGTTCCTGTAACTTCTTACAGTACCAGATAGCAAAGCAGGATCTGATGTGGAAGGGCTGTGAGGTGCTGTCATCCACGCCTGTCTTTGACCCCCGCAGCCTGGGGGATGCTCCAGGGCTTCCCATGCCTGCGGACATGCCCCAGGCTTCCTGCAGCATCAGCCCACTCAGGGCACCAAGCGCAAGCTAAAATCTTTAATGTCATCTGAACATCTCTCTGCCATTTCACCTGTGGCTCTGCTGACGGCAGACCCCTTTTAAGAGCACGTTAATGCTAGAAATAGTTTATTATTTTTAAAGCAATTCAGTGATTAATCTACTGTTAGTAGCAGTACAAGAGTATTTGGCCTTAAGCACAGACTAGGCATCATTGCTGCCTCAGTTAAAAAGAAATAATAGTTTGGGAAGTGTTACTTCATCCCTAACAACAAACACGTCTGGAGCTTCTTTACAAAAGAGGTCTTTAAATTTAGTGCACTGTGAGCATCCTGAAGCCCTGCTTCTGAAGAGCACATATTTTAAATGGAACGTAGAAGTCCAGTTTCTTAGCAGGGAGAGAGTGGTGTGTCAGTGATACCACAGCTCAAGTGCTTTCACTTGTATTTGCCTTCTGAATTAGTGACATTGAATTCAGGCTGTGGACACCTTCGCTTATAGAATTTCCATACCTCATCAGTGGAGAATATTTGTTAGTCTCAATCTTCTGCACTGGAAATATTTGGCAGGAAGCGCCGCCCTGTTTCCACAGGGCCCTTTGATCTTAATGCTGACCAAGCAAGATTGAAACAAAACCTGTGAAATTTTTTCAAAAACTTGCAGAATGCAGGGAACATGACCAAAGACTTTGTCTTAGGTAACAAGTTTCAGTCTAGCCAGGGGAGTCCTCCTTAGGTCACTGTTTGGTTTCCTCGTGCAGAAGAGAGAGCAGCTCAGCCTGGAGGGCTGCAGGAGCTGGGCTGCCAGCCTGTGATCTTGATGTTGGTCATTACCTAGAGAATAGTTTAAGGTCATTAGCCTTGAGAGAGCCAAACATGCCATCCCTGCAGGTTTTCCATCACTCTGCTAATTTGGTAGTTTCAGTGTCCGCTGAGGAATTACTGGGGTTTGAATTTTGTTATTTTTCTTATTTGCCTAGTAAATGTTAATAATAGCATCACAATTCAGTATCTTTTTTCCTTTTTTTTTTTTTTTAAGCAATTGTCAGCCCTACACTGATCACTTTTAAGATTATCTAATTGTATATGCAAAACATCCCACTTATTACGGGGCTTAATTTCATTATGTGCACATGTAAGTCCATCATGACTAGTACCATTATAACACTTTAATTTGAATTCTTAATAAGGGCTTTGATCCTGAAAATAATTACAAGCATTCAATTATAATTGTGTGTTATCGATGTATATTATGTATGAATATTATTATGCAGAGGGCTGGCTTACATGCAAGTTACTGATGGATGAGAACTTGCATAATTAAATCTGTATTTTAACAACTTTTGGAAACACACTGTTATTACCTTATACGCAGTAACATTTTTCAAGGGTACCCAATTTTCTTTTCAGAAGTGATTTAGACACTTAAAATCTTTATCCCTAGAAAGGGGAGTAAGTGTGTGTGAATGATTTTGATGTTACTGCATAGGCCATCCCTTTGAACCTAATGTTTGTAAGATTGACTAATTGATTGCTACAATATATGCATGCACACATATTTTACTTTCTTCATAACTGGGGTGCAGCTTCTGCTGATAGAACATATTTTAAGTATGTGCCAAACAGGATCTGTCTAGCTGCTTTTGTTTAGATTTTATTTTTCCTCTTTTCGGTACTTTTTTCAATATTGAAAGAAAAGTAAGGCTGAGCGAACTCTTTGTAAAGAATCCAAACTTCTTTTCACCTAAAGCATTCATTGGGGGAGTTTTCATGAAGCATATTTGTATGATTGAATCTCAGCTCTCAAAGCATGAAAAGCTGTTTCTCTAGTTCAGCTCAGCAGCTTGTTCTTGGGGAGCCTTCTTTCCTCAGCCTGCATTTTGAGTTGGGTGTTATTCTTCATGGACCACAGGATTTTCTTCCCCATATCCTGCCTTGGAAGATGAGTAGAATAATTGTAGCATACTTCCTCACATACTGATTCCTCTCTATCCGTTTTGGGAGTGAAAAAAGGACTCACGTTGTCATGAAGTCTTTAATTAGTGTTTTATGCAAAATACAGGTACCTCAGATTACACAGAAGACCCTCGTTTTGCAGTGCTGCTGTTGTTTTCAGTCACTGATCAATGAACTAAAGGTGATTATGATAATTTTGTTTGGTATGTAAGAACACAGTATAGTCAATGTCACAGAGTAAAGATGGCACACTTTCCAGTTTAATATATGAATCGATGTATGTGAATTTGAAAGCAGTTAGGAGAGAAAGGAGTGGGAGGTAATAATCAAGAATACCAATGGTAATTGAGAAGTGTGCAAGTGTGATTCATTAGATGCCAGAGAATAAAACTCATTAATCGAGAAAGAGAACTTTGGATTAAAAAAAAATATTGAAAAAGGAAGTTAATCAACAAGGGAGTAATAATGATGAACATAAATAGATAAAAATGGCAAAGCTGAGAGCACTGCATGTTAGGCAATGGACAAGTAGTAAATGATATCAGTGTAATTAAAAAGGAACAAATATGAATTGCTGTAGTTTCTGTTGCAAACTATTTGGCAGCAGTGAAATTCTAAAAATGGCACAGATCTAATTATAGCTAAGTTTGGTAGAGAACAGTGTAGGGGAGGCTAAAAATACTTTTTTTAAAAAAATAATTGAGGGGAAAGGAGAAACTGTCATACAGAAATAATAAAATTATCTTGATTTTTACAAGTAAGTAATTAATGTGTTGAATAACTTGATGTAAAGTTAGAAAATTTTGAGCTGCTTACATCAAAAAAAGAATATTCCATCCCTGGAAAGGGAGCTTCCTCAATGACTGTTGTGGATTTTTAAACAATTAAGGTATTCTACAAGCGTTCGAAGAGTCTTGTGAATGACTAATATTAAAAAACCATAAATGTGATGATTAAGATATGTACAGATGAGGTAAAGTGGTAGCCATTCTGAACAAAGTGATGGTAAAGCTGATATGGGAAACACTTGTTAGTTAACTCCCAATAATCTGATTGTAGTCGTGGAGGCAAAGTCTTGTCTGATTTGTAATATTCTGAGAGAATCTAAAGTGCAGTTGATGTCTGCCTTTGCCTTTGCATTACTCAATTTCATCACATGGTATAGCAGAAAAAATGAGATAATGCTTTTGAGTGAACAAATGGTGTACAAAGTCAGTGCATGTATGTATGTATCGTGTAAAATCATGTTTAATAGACCCAAAATAAAAACCAGAACAGTTGATGTGGTGTTGGAGGAACAGTCTCAGCATGGTGTATGTTTGCTCTGGTGTATGAAAGAAAGTGCCGGTCTTTGTATCTAATGAGAGGATTGGGGATGTTCAGCTGAATGTTCGGTTTGCGTGCTTGAATTCTTCTCACGTACAAATATCCTCCAGGTTTAAATCTTGACTCTTTGCACATTTTCAGTTCTGATCCCACTCAGACCTACTCAGCTAATGAGGTTTAAGATCATTGCCTGAGGTGGAAAGACTATGGCACATCAGAATTCACACTAATGTTGTTTTACACTTGAATGGAAGTAGCAGTGGAGGAGTTGCCAAATATGCTGTGCTTTACAATTAATATTTTTCAATATGTGTTCACGTGTCTCTTTCTGTTCTTCATTAATTATCCCTGTATGAGATATCAAATAAAGGGGAATATTTTTTTTTGAGACATATTTAAAAATCTGCTTTTCTGGGTGGTGCACTTCACTATTTTGCAGGTTATTGTAACTATAATGGTTAGATTGTTAGTTGTGCTTAGTGTTAAGTTGAATTTCTTAGTGGAAACTCTACTCAACACTATTTATACAATTTTTTCCTTATCCTGAGGCAGTGTGTTTGACAAATTATGTCAAAAGAACATACAGGATAACTTCTAGAGTAAAAGTTGTGCTGATATCTGGTATAGTTAGTCTAAAATGTATTTTCTGTGTATGTGTGTCCACTAGGAAGATTAACTCTTCAATTACAATCCATTATTTGTATCTCTGGTGTTTCTTATCATTGGAACATACGTCTTACCACTGATGTTGCTGATGAATTTAGGTTTTGAATTTTGTCAGTAAACAATGTAAACAAAATCAAATCCATGCCCCTTAGAGTGAAATGCATATAACCTGTGCTCCATCCATCCCTCCATCCCTCCATCCCTCCATCCCTCCCTCCCTCCCTTAGTTCTTTATTATCTCTCAAAGTGGTCTTGCACTGGTACAGAAGGAACATTATCCCCTGCTCTAAGCACACCCTTCTGTTTCCTTACATAGATTATTTGAAGAGTGATGTGTCGGTAACAGAAGCAGGGAGTGCGGGGCTTCAGCTGGAAATGTCATCTGTGTGCAGTTGATATGTCTGTTCCCTTCAGTTGTACCGCAGGAGTACCTGATAAGAGCAGGCTGCTCCTTTATTGAACGGAGCTCCCTGCAAACCACTACTGCAACCAAGTGCTTAGCTCTCCTTGTGGCAATACTGGGCATTCTTCTGCACCATCCACCTGCCAGATGCATGTGCTGCTGGAGGCAAAACTGTTGGGCAACTGTGTGTAATTTTAGACAAGATAGTTGAACAGCATTATATGTACCCAGCACACCGTCACATAAATCAGTAGTAATTTAAAGGGCACTGCAGTCAGTCTGTGTAGAATATTCCTGAGGAAATACAGATAGCTGGGAACTCTCTCACTGTACAACTTAATTACAGTGGTGAGTGTGCATCTGTCTGATACACAGAGTTGCTATTTGCCATGTTGGTTGAATTTCCCAAGGCTTGTGTGTCGGTGATAATGCTGAGCTTGCCAACTTGGAATGAGCGATTGAGATGTTTCAGCTTACCAGAATGAATCATTTATTAGTTAGCACCTGAAAATTACCAGTCTTCGTGGAAATGTTAAAGAATAATAATTTTCATGTAATTAACAGAAAATGCTACAAACCCTGTCACTTTCTAGTTGCCAAGGCAAGTCAGGTGGGGTGTGCTGCTGTTGAACATTTCAGCTGTGAGTAACTGGGGTTAATAGTAGATTACTGATTTAAACCTGACTTTTGAGTGCCCTTTTGGATTTGATTCACTCAATAGAACTTACGTTTCAAATACCACCGCTGATGCTCAAGGCACAGACCCTTGTACTGCCGTGTCAAGAGCAAGTCTTAAGTACAGCTCCCCTGTGTCACCCCTGCCATGTTCTAATTGAAGTGAGTGTTGTTGAGCAAGAGTAGTGAATTGTGGGAATCTGGCCTAACACATTGATGACTTTGTCTCCATGCTTTTAGTTTGCTTTTTCCCCCAGGTCTTTAATACTTGGAGCTCGGTTTCCCACGTGGTACAGTGCTCTTGCTCCGGAATGGTTTAAAGCTTCCTTTGCTAGATCATTATTTTTCTGAAGCCTCAATGTAAGAACCATTTTCAAATAAAACTGCCGAGGATGGAGTCATTGCCAAGCACAGTGTTTGTTCCCTGGGTCTGGAAGTCAGGAGGTCCTGGCAACTCTGAAAAAGCAACAGATTTGGTACTACTGGGAAGTCCTTTACACTGAGTAAGGAAGATGCAGGAAATTCTAACTGGAACCTCATCTCTTTTCTGGAGAATGGTGCATAAGAAACTTCAGTTACTCAAACTGGGATTTCAGGCTAGGGACAGAAATAATCCACTTCTATAAAAATGGCAAAATGTGTGTCAAAACATCTGTGAGTTGGTTACTGTGTAATGGTATTGCACACTTTTGTATCTACCTTAATAATTTATGGCCCAGCTTCTGAAATTGGGTAATAGTTCAGAGAGAGTAAAAAAATACTATTTTTCAGTGGGAGTTTCTAAATAAGTAATAACATTGAAGCCTAGAACAAATTAAAAAAATAGTAGTAAAAAGTTCTGATGTTTGAATATTTCCTGTTGTCAGAACAACTCTTTGCAGTTTGTTTTTATGCTCTCTTACCATTGGTGGCCAGTGTTAATATAAGAAGGAATTATTCTGATTTCAGAAGGAAAAACAAGAAAGGATAATGACACTTCTAATTTAGTTTACGTAACTTTAGATTACCAACATCTTGGCAGATCATAGCATCATTTAGCAAAGTTCGTTGGCACTGAAAAGCATTATGTGCAGTTGGCTTATAACGTGATTTATACAAGTGTAAGTGAGCCTGGAGGTCTCTTGCTTGGAGGTACCTTGGGCATTGTTTTTAGTCTGCTCTGCAGTAGTGGTCTGTTGCTCTGGTTTGTTCTTGCTTTATCTGTCATAGGTATGTAAATAAGAATGGGAAATGCTGCTATGGAGCTTTGGGAAGGGGTGACAGTTATTGTACAATCTTTGGTCTGAAACAACTGAGTTTTGGGCTTTTTTGTCAAAGACCTAATATGAAGCTCATTTTTCATAGAATCACATTTAATGTATAAAGGACTTCTCTGTGCAGACTTTATATAGTTTTTTTCTTGCAGCATTTAATTATCTGAAAATTTTATTATAACTGTCAGTGAATGTAAGAAAAATTAGCATATGTAATTGACAACAAAGGGAATATCATTCTAATTTTTCCTGTTGAAGAAGAATGCCTATAATGAAGAAAATTAACAGAAAGTGGGGCCACTGGGCAGTGTAATCAAGTTGTCATCAACCATATCCCTGCGGTGTCTGTTTTTGTTTTATGCAGATGTGGAAGGGTGGATAGCTTTAATAAACCCACAGGGAAACTTTACTTAATAGTGACCCATTTTAATCATGCGATAATCAAATTGTCCTGCCATTATTTAAAGAATTCTGCTAGTCATTTCATCCTTGCAGTTATATTTAATTTTTCCTGTATTTTTAAAAAAGTAAACCCTTTTCCAATGTTCATCTGTAGCTTTTATATGCTTTTTTTATGATAAATTGCTCTTATTCTTTACTAACCCCAGAAGTTTAGGAGAACATTTTTCCTTTTTCCTCCAGGGTATCTGGTGATCAAGTCCCTGAGGAACCTGATCTAATTAAACCTGTTTTGAGCAGGGTTTTGGACTAGATGATCTCCAAGCAGGTCTCTTCTAACCGGGATGGCCCTTATCATATGGGAAACACTGATTCCATAATGTAGTAAGCCCTTTTATGAGCTGGTAGCCATAAGGGGGGGATTAACAATGTGAGTTGTGATTGCCAACTCAAGATCACCATTATAGGGCTAATAGGGACAGGAATTCTCAGAAGCATGGACACAAATTAATATCTTCAGCATGCGTTGGGAAAATGATTTTCCTTTTTTTTCTTTTTTCTTCTTTTTTTTTT
>VWZG01000762.1:169043-292250 GCA_013396735.1 Grallaria varia
TTTTTTTTTTTTTTTTTTTTTTTTTTTGTTGCTGTTTGGGGGTTTTTTTTGGTTTTTTGGGGATTTTTGGCAGCTATTGGCATATATATTTTGAGTCTGCTTTAGCAGTAATCTTATCTCTGTGAGTGATTGCAAGTGTAAAAATACACAGCTTGCCGAAGTAATTAACAGTGTGAAGTGGTTTGTAATTTCAAATAAGTATAATATTTATTTTCAATTACTTCTGTAGCACATCACACATTTCTGGTGAGTTGTAATGGATCTGTGATATCAGTTCTTAAACACCAGAGGGAAAACAGCTTTCCCTGCCACTCAGTGTGCAGTGTGTTTCATTTTGACCTGAAACTAAGATATATTAAAAAAAAAAAAAGAAGATATGAGCCAAGAAAAGTTAATGGATTTAAGTAGTATTTTACCTACTGAAAGAAGTGCATTAATATGCTTTCAATTTGGCTGTACATCAAAACAAAATCCTCAGTAAGGCACTTCTCTTTTTTAATAGCTCCTTGTGTTGTGTTGTCATACAGAGTTTTTCTGAATTCTGGAGTGTTTTCTAAACTTGAGAGTGTAAAACCGAAAGGGAAGGATTCTTTCCTTCTAACCTGACTTCCTTTGCAGCGGGTCAGAACTCTATACGTAGTGGAGTTTTGCCAAGTACATCCCTATACATTCAATGGATGTAACACAAATCTGGGTGCAGAGTTCAGACAGCTGTCAAAGCAGGGATCAAAGCCAACTGTCCTTGTTGTTTCATGACACTGCTGTTTTAATTTCAGCAGTGAGGATTATGTGCCTTTTTAGAAAGAGAAAATTGTCTTCAGCCCCATGTCCTCTGCCTGTGTTGGGGCCGTCCCCCCCTCCCCAGGATATATATATATTTAAACCACTGAATCTGGTTATAGTATTGTACAATAGGTACATATGGATTCACCCTTCTCACATTCACATAGGTGAGATATGTTTGTTTAGCCTGAAATCTCTTTTATTCCTCAATACATTAATATTTCACACATCATCATCATGGCTGGGCTTTGCGAATGAGGATTTGGGAAGGGCTCTACCCACGCTTGCTGCAAGCGCGCTGGTGGCTGAAGAGGGCAATGCGGGATAGGCAAGTCTGGTTGCAAAAGGTGCAGGGGAAAGTCTCCAAATATTTCATACACTTACATGGCTATTACTTAATTTTGTTAATAGATTTATGTCGTCAGCCGGAAATACGACATGGAAGTCTTTGTGCAAAAAGCTGTTTATTCAGTGTTCACCATTCATCTTGCATTAATTTTTTTTCATATATACAAAATGTATCAGTGTGATTTCATCCTTAGTGTTGGTCCTTCCATCTTGTTCCTTGCTGAGGTATTTTTTTTTCTTTTTTTTCAAATAGCATTTTAAAGGAAAAAAAATTACAGAGATAATTTTAAAATGTTGCATTAAAGGTGTTGAGGAAGCAATAAAAATAGTTTGAAACTGCTGTTAAGATTTACAAAGAAGTCTTTGAAAATGAGGATTCTAATTTTTAGTTAAACTTCTAAAATATAAGGGAAAATTATGTAGTTTTAAAACTTACCTTTAGTCTAAGAGACCAAGCCATAAAAAACCTTTTCATATCACAGTTAGTTGTGGTGATCTGAAATATTAAAAATCACAGGTTTTAAAGGTGAATCCAGATGAAGGAAAACAAGCTTTGTAGTAAAGATCTGTTTCCATCCTCAAGTAGGTGAAATGCAGAGAGGTGGATGGATATCAGTATAAACTAGCCTAAAGGAGTAATTCTCAAATTTGGCACAAGTCAGCATTTGCAACAGAGAACACTGGAGACAGAGACTAAGCCACCCTACCCATCAATTTCTGTTTCTTATTTGTTGTGGTCCAGACTGAGGAGAGATGTTGAGGAATGTTCTGTTGCTCCTTTCTGCTCGCTGGAGGCACTGCGGGGCCCGTGTTTACTGCTGGCCATGCAGCACCTTGCATGAGCAGTAGCACCAAGATAATATTTGTGTGGCAAACGGTGACTAGAAATTTCCGAAACTAGAGGTGTGATATGTGTCTGTTTATCTGCTGAAAGCTTAGACAATAAACATATGGAGTTGTACTGGGTGTATTTGTTATAAAATTAGAAGCTTTTCTGTTTAATCTATTTAAAAAGGGAATTAAGAACCTTCAAATGTTAACTTTGCCAGACCCTGTCAACGATTTCAATTCATGGAACCTTTAAAAAAGGTGTCCCTCATTTTCTGGCAGTGCAAAGAGTCCTGTTGGGCACAGCTGAGATAATGAGGGAAGAGACAAGTCCCAGCCATTGTAACCACACAGGAGCCAGGGATGATTTATATGGAGCATCACTTACCATGGAAGGAGTAGCTGTTCGTCCTTGTCTGGGGGACCGCAGGGTCATGTTGGCAGTGGAGCCACACTGACAAGGGCAGCGTGGGTGATGGCACATGAGGAGGCAGACTGGACCCTGCCGTGTGACTCGCTGCTGTGCACCCTTCCCATTTGGGCTGGTTCATCCATGGTCCGGGAGCATCAGTTGGTTTCTCTTCATGTCCTTGAGATGACCCATGGAAACTGCAAATTTAAAAATTCATCTTAGATCTGTACCAAGGAAAGGGCAGTAGCATTTTTCTACTTCATTAAGCAGAGGAATTTAAACTTTTTGGAGATTTTCTAAACATATGGCAAAGTTCTCCCCTGAAGCTATTTAAACTCATAATATGGCTGCTCTTGGAAAAATTGCTATTGCTTGGGCATGTGCATAATGGTTTTTGAAGATGTATTTCAAGGTAAAGCTCTCCACTATACTGGAGAGTTAAAATGAATCCATAAAATTGAGTCTTATAAATATTCACTATTTTGACTGGCTAGATATTTCACCTGTTTCCTGCAGGTTGTAAACAGGAGAGAATAGGAATTGCCAACAAATCAAATTACAGAACACTGAAAGTGTCATAGTGGTAGTGTTCATTATGCTCATTCACAGAATATATGAGTCATTAAAATTCTGATATTGCTTCAGAAAGATAGAGTTTGTAATGAGAATGAAAAAAAGCTATTACCTGCATTTCTCTTTCTGGCAATGATTGTTGGGAAAATTAAGGATAATACCAAAATGATTACCTGTTTCTCATGCAGTCTTAGTTTTCGACCCTAAATGCCCTGCCTAACTGAAGTGCTGGAACAGCCGACTGAAGAGGTGCAGTGAAAAAGTTCTGATTTTTTTGAATTACGAGTAAAAGGCTTTCACATTCTGTTATTAATTTTTTCATGGTTTCAAGTCTTTGAAATTTCTTTTTTCTTACAATGAAGTGGTTTTTTCTTTTTAAAAAAATATATATTTTGAAAGGTCTTAAATGTTTGCCCTGTAGAATAGTTTTATTTTTTCTAAATTTGAGATTATACAAGCACTGGTAAGGTTTCGCTGGATGCTCTGATTTGTTACAAAACTCACTGAAATCCCTTTATTCAAAATCAGAAGGTCAGATGGAATTCATCCGTCCCTTTCTTATTTACAAATCCTTATTGACCAACAGCAGAAGTAATTAGGAGCAGGCTGTTACCTTAACCACTGCTGCGTTAGTGGTGCTCATGTTCTCATGTCAGCTGTGAATGCAGGCTGCTCTCCTGGCTCACTGCACATCAGTGATCCCTTTGTACGGCTCTTCCAAGCGCTGCTTGGAGCAGTGTAACCGCTGCATTACCTGCTTCCCTTGAGGAGACAAGTTTGTACCAAACGAGATGAAATGTGTGTTCCTGGCCTTGTCTGTGGCTGTCGCTGAGCTGTTCCGTCCTTCACACACGTTATGCAACTTCACAGCATCGGCCGCTCTCTGCGAGAGGTGAATCAGAGCCAGCAAATTTGTGCATCCTCTGAGTCTACAAGGCTTAACATTTTAAGCACTTCTAAGCAATCTGTTCACGGGCACTTTCTTGGTCTGTCGCAGCTTTCTGATGTAGCACTGCAGCTCTCCATCTTCAGCTGCATATCTTAAGTGGCAATAAAGTACTTCACATCCTTTTTATAAACTTGTCTGTCTTAAACAGTCTAAAATCCTGGAGTCAGAGCTCTGGAAATATTTCCTAAATCTAAATGGGGAAGGAATACATCAACAATAGCTATTTTTACCATTTTTTCTGGGGAAGTTTAGTAATTTTCAAGGACTGTCAACATACCATACAAACAATTGAACTGTTGTGTTTCCGTTGTGCAGAAAAATCTCTACTTGGAACCATCAACTTTTTCACCTCACTGCACATGCTCCTCTGTTGTATCAGGTTGCCCTGTGTGCAGTACGCTTAATTTTAGTGTTCGAAAACACGTAATTCTTGTAATTCTCTCAAGACAGTATTATGTTCGGAAATCAGCTGTAGATTGTTACAATAATGCTTAAGCTAATACTGTAAAATCTCACAGTAGGTACTTCTAGAGCCAGGAGAGCCCCTTATTTATGAGCAGTAAAGGAATGGTGGCCACTCTGCATGAGTCCTGCCTCTGTAGTGAACAACTACTGGGTAGAGTAAAAAATCGTCTCCAAATAAAATCAGTGATACAGGTAGTGAAATGCAAACTAATTGCCACCACAATTTGATGTGTGATTGATTTTAACTTAAGTGTGTAGAACTGAGATGAATTATGATTGAAGAAAAAAGCAATGTAAGAGGCTTTTTTTTTTTAAGAGATTTTTCTATTTAATGGGTTTCCAGTCATGATAATTTGATGCATTGGATAGCCAATTTGAATATGATTTTGGTTTTTATTCCAGAATTGCTGGAAATGTTTGTATCCGACATTTTAAAATAACCTTTTATTCAAGCAAATCAAAGTATAAATATTAGAGATGATCTCTGGGCATTTTTAAAGTGAGAAAATGAAATGTGACTGCGTAGACGAAATTGTATTTCTAGATGGGATGAACACAGCTATTAAAATGGAATATATTCACTGGAGGCAAAGGTATGTTTGTGTTTACTGATCTGAAGTTTACTGACCTATCATAAAGGTTACATTTTGGTGATCTTTAACAATTTTGTAAAAGGAAGTGTTTTGGTTTTATTTGTTTTGAAAATATTCTTGTGTAGAAAAATAAGAAGGGAAAAAAAAAGTAGTTTTGTACAGTGCATTCCTTAATATTTTAGGACACAATCAGTTTAAGTCTGATATAACTGTAGAGCATTTAAATTTAGTCACTGTAAAGTTGCTGTTTACTGTCTATTCATGTCAGATTTCTACAATTTTGTAGAAATCAATATGTTGTGTAGCGTGACCTTCACGGTCCAAGAACCCAGAAGAAATAGGAGTATTTAAGTAGAGCAGGGGTAGCAGCTTAGACACATGATAATTGTGACTGTGGTGACACGGAGGTGCCTGAGCCTTTCTGCTTTGGGAGAGAGCTTGTAGAAGCCACCATGTATAAATATCGCTTTATATTTTAATGTAATTTGGGATTATGATTTAGGATTCCTAGAGAAGGGAATTTGGATCCTAGTCTCCAGAGCCCTACGTTTCAAGAATCATTTTTCTTTGGAACGTAATGTTTTACTTAGATATGGAAAAACATCTTCTACTCTCTTATCTAGGATGTATTTTGACAAAGTGCCCATAAACATGTAACTATGAGAAGTTTGGAGTTAGACTGCATCAAACTGTGGGAGGGGGACAAAGAAGGACAAGGGACTAGGAGGGGTAACTCAAGTCTGATGAATGTGTGATAACTATGGTTTTCATGTGATTCAATCTCTCTCGTCTCTGTCTGAAAGTTTAGGTGAATTGTTGTATACCCACTCCTAGCTCTCTTCATTGGCAAAAAAGAAAGCTTAGTAGACTAGTTTAGATGTCAATGTGCACACGGTAGGTAGTGGTTAGAGGAATCTTGTGTCACTTTTCTCTTAAAATTGTTACTTCCAACTCAGAAGCAAGTCCTCAATGTGTGAGGCAAACACATGAACTCGTGTCAGGTAATTAGAAGATGAGGGATGAGACCGAGGGATGTTCTGCATCATTTGGAACGTTCTCAAACTGTCTGTCCTGGCAGTTTAAATGATTTTAAATGATTTTTTTGTTTATTGGTGTTTGTTTTCTAAACATGTCAAAATCTATCAGCAAATATATTTATTACCTCAGAAGGTAATGGAAAATCCATCATCTAACTCAGGAATTTCAGCATATTGTGATGGAAGTGACCTAGAAGTCAGTAAGTATTGAGTGTAAGATAGAGATCTTTCTGGATATAAGTATCATTCAAGTTAGTAGTTGAAATTGGCTTTTACTATCCAGGGGAGTTACCTGTTTTGTCATCAATAATAGTCCAGAGTAGATGAGAAGCAGAAATGAGAAAAAGGTAAGAGGTAAAACATTAAGAAAAAAAAAAAGTCTATTATCTGTAGTGTCTCAATCTACTTGTGTTAATTCTGCCAGATTTGCTGGATTATGTGTGATGGTTCCTGGATACACTTTTTTAATCTGCTAAAGGCACATCCTTCAATTCTTGTTTCGAGTCAGCAGAGGTAAAATTCCAGTGATTTATCCAGTGTCCTTAGACTTCTTATGAAACATTTAACACATCTTTGCTGTTTATTGTTTTGTTAACACTTTCATTTATGCGCCAGACAGCTGGTTATTATATTAAAGAAGGCTTCAGTTTCCTCATTACAGTCGTTATGTCGCAAGATAGAAACGCTGACGTTGAAACCTTTCTAATTTTCAAAGGTATCTTCAGGCCTTTTGAGGTAATGCACCTCACATCCTTGACTGGAGTCTTTCCATGTAAAAACACTCCATTTCAGAGTTATTTTCAGAGGTGAGAGACAACAATCCTTTTGATTGTTCTCCCTGGGCCATCATGGATTCCCTGGGTTCATATGTCCACCCATCTTCTCTGACCATGGCCAGTACCAGTTTTGGCTTTGATTTTGAATTCTGAAATGGGGTTTTGACCTTTCTTGTTTCACCTTGTTGCATTCAAACAAAAAGGAAAATTGTTTAGATTACTAAAAGCTGTTTGGTTTCATTTGTTTGTTTGTAGACCTTCCAAGGAGACCTGCAGTTTACAAATTTGCAGGAGTCCTTTATGCTTTTGAAATGTGCACAGAGAAAGTTCGTGATTGCTGTTTCTTTATGAAAGACAACCGGTCAGCTGAAATCAGAGAAGGAAATTGGTGCAACTCTGCCTTGTTTTCTCTCACATTATTTAATTTTTTTTATATCTCTATGAACTAGAATATGTTCACAGATTTTCAGGCAACAGATATTTGTAGTATTTTAGTGTTGTATTTTTATTCTTTCAGTTCTCATTTTTGTGAGGTTCATACAAAATCTTTATTCTGAGCACTAAAGTGTGTGTGTTTGTTTCCGTTTATAAGAACAATTAAGGAAAAACAAAAATCCTTGAATTAAAATTGAAAATTATTTTTTTTGCAAATCATCACACTCTTACCAGGTAAAAATCAGATATTTTGTGTCATTTTTGACAATATTTTAACTGAAGGTGATTTTCAGAGATGAGTTCTAGAGGCATAAAGCTGCATTTGCCTCTTAAAGAACAGTGTTTAATAATCTGTCCACCTCTCAGTACATATTCAGAGATGTCTCCTCTGCTCGTGTACAAAGAGAAAAAGACCAAAGGAAATAATTTTAGCTTCAACTAATGACGTCCTCAAAGAGTCCCAGAACTGATAAAATCACAAGACAGATCTAATCGACAACCAAAGAAAAAAATTTCCCTGCTCTTTACTGTCTAACTGGGTTTCTTTCCTAGAAGCTGAGTATATGTATACTTTGAAAAATATTTTGTTTCTTTAGTCATTCTTGATCTATTAGGTCTATTATTAATATCATCTGTAAAATGTCAATTTTTCTGTTACATTCCTTCATTTTCTTCAAGCAAAATCATTGTATTTTGTCACCCTATGCTTCCTTTTAGATGAATGTTTGAGTACAAGATGCAGAGCATGAGCTCTGGAGACTAGATGTTTGTTCATACCCTTACACAGTCCTCTGTGGAGTATTCTGCCTTTTCTGCTTCCCAGTTTCTGTCCCATGTTATGGTTGCAAAATGTAACCCTTGAAAACTAATTAGGGACTCTTGTGGTATTTTGTTGCTTGAAGCTTTTTGTGCTTTTACAATGTAAGCAAGTATGTGAATTTTGGATTCATGTTACATAACATTAAAAAGCCTTCTTTATTGTATTTGACAATAGAACTGGGTCAGAGTAGTCCCACGGAAATACATTTAGGTGTCACTGTAAGGCAGCCCTTTATGCAATGCAAGCAGTTTTCCTGGGCTTAGTCTCACTTAAGATCTGCTTTATTTTCTGCTCAGGAAAGGACTTGTGTTCAAAACTGCCATGGTAGTTGAAAGCTGGGGATGGAAGAAAACAGATTACTCATAGCTGGTGCAAGGCCACATGATGGGTGACTTTATTTTTAGAGTAGGCTAGCTCAGTCTAATCCTGGGGTGTTGCTTGGAAGAAGGATGCTTTGCTTGAAGCAGCTGCTATGTAGGTTACATTTCTACATTGTCAATAGTGTAACTGGAATGAAAATCTAACAAGTTTAATATTTGTAATGACCTCTATCTGAAGGTACTTTACTATCCCAAGTGAAGAATACTTGGTCTGGTGCTGGTTTCCTGTGGTGTTCCCATCCAAGCCAAAGGGTCTGATATTAACAGTCCTAAGGGAGCAGTATGATGTGAGCTGCTCACAAGGACTGAGCTCTGAGTAAAACACCTTACTGCACTTTCCATTGAAAATCTTTGCCATGCATGGGAGCTTAATTGCCATTATTTGTCCAATATATCTGCTACTTCTAGCAGATACTTTATTCCAGTACAGTTTGCCTCAGTATTTCTCAAATAAACAAATTGATGGTCATTGGTTTCTCAGTTAGTCAACATGTGTCATAATTTTCAGCCATTTATTTTCCCTTGCATTTTTTCATAATACGTGGATAGTGAGGAATAATTTAAAAAAGCATTTGAGGTGGTAGTGTGTTACTGACCTTGACAAACTGTCAAGCATATTAAGTACATTTATTTAACATTATAGGTTTAGCCCAAAATGTTCAAGTCATGTGAAATCAAGCTCAGGTGTATGATAATGCGATAGAAATATGTTTTCAAGAGCTGATTGTAAAATGGAAATTCCTATTAAAATCAGAATATATTACTTTGAAATATTTTTTCAGAAATTAATTGAAAGAAAATGACGAACCTTTATTTCGTTTAATGGAACATTTGGCTATATTATGTCTATACTTCATCAGTATAACTTTATAGATTAAATTTTATGGATCAGACTATTTTTTAAAAGCACAAGAACTGAATAAAACTTTACCTTTTGTTGAAACAATGTTTTCATTTTTAGTTAAACATGTTGGTGAAGGGCCTGTAAAGGATATATACATTTCTCCAAATGGTTTTTCAAAGGTTTTCTTGTAATGATTTTTGTGTTATCAAAATTAAATTCATAAAGCCTTAATACAGTTCTCTAGCTTATTCCATTATTAGACTGATTCAGAATGGAAAAAAATATCTAAATGTCTGCAATTGCTATGGCATTTCTTTCTAGTTTTATTAACCAACCCCACCTGCTCTAGGAATAGGGAGGTGAATGTCCAGTGTTTCACAAGAAGTTTTAAAGACACACATTATCCAACAATTAAGAAAGTTTGATATAGACTCTGCACAGGAACATTAAAGTATATATTTTTTGATTTTTATTCCCCCCTGCCCCCATCAATTGTAAGACTGTTTCCCTATGCTTTTCTGCTATATGAGATGAATGCATACAGTTCTGTAGCTGAAAATACTGTGAGCCTGTGGGAGAACAAACAAGGCAGAAACCACCTGGAGTCTCCATAAGGAGTAACCAGAATGGGTAATGTGCTTTCGTGGAGTGGAGGGAGGTGCAGAGAGGAGGCAAGGGTTGCGGTGGCTTTTCTTTGAGCTGGAGATCGGCTGCCGGAAGAGTCATGTCCCAGTGAGTTGAGAGTCACGGTGTCACTCGCCTGCATCAGTGGATGTTCCTGGGCACAACATATATGTTATTATGTATAAAAAACCCTGGATTTCTTTCCCCCCAGATTTTATGCTTTGAAATATTACCTTTTTTTGTTGTTGTTTTTTTTTTTTTTTTTAAATGGCTAGTAATTCTACTGACTTATAGGCTTAGGAATAATTGTTGTCTAATTCTCTATCAGACACATTTCCAGCAAAATATGTTCAGTCATTAAGCCACATTTAAAGGCCTGCAGGCTCTCCTTTCCTTTGTTCCCTTTTCTTCAGTAAATCTTCAGTATTTAGCAACTTCAATGACTCACTTTGTCTTCTTTTTCAGCTTCTGTTTTTACTCTTACATCCTTAATTGATACCAACTTGCTATGTGGTTTTTCAAAAGAGATTTCTCCTTGTTGCATTGGTTCTATGTGCCAAGAAAAATCTGCCTGAATGAAAAATAATTAAACTGGCATAGTGAGTTAGCCTGCTAGGCTGCATAAATTGGCATCCATTTCCTAAACTATTTTGAGTGACAGTAAGTGTTTCACTTGAATTTCAGGGCTCTGATGAGTCACCTTTTATGTAGGCATTATGATTGCACTGTTGATGCCTCACTATGACAGTCTTAATATAGCTGTAATTGTGCTGAAAGTACTCAATAAGTAAAATCATTGTATTAATCTGTATGTTTTCTTTCCAGGCTCCAACAGAAACGTTTACCTCAGTTCTTTCTCGTGTTAACTTTGTTCTTACACCACACTTTTGCAGGGAGAGGGGAGGTGGAGAAGTATCACATGGAGTCAGTTCAGAAATCCTGATTCACACTCTTTGCTTTCATGCTTTTCATTTACCTTACAGGACCTTCAGTAAATCAGGTAGGGCAGCCACTGTATGGCCATGGAACTCACACCTGTACCTGTCTGCCAGGGACTGCAGGGCAGCTGCAACAGCGCTGGTACCTTCCGAAATAAAGCCTGCTGCCCCACTTGTCTGATGGAACAATAATATCACCTTTCTCATACTCTGTGTAATCTATTCACAAAGCTGCTGCACATGGTTAGGTTAGAGCTGAAGCACGTGGCTTTGAAACTTCAGGACAAATATATTTTGACAACATCTAATAATCTGGATTTCATACTTAATCATTTAATCGTTTGAAAGGATAAGTCTTTCATAAAAACTGAGAAGAGTTGATTGCCCTTTCTGTAATTCTAGAAAGCATGAACTATCTTAGTAGACATGCCTTTAATTATCAGACAGGTACCTTGATGAAATAAGAGATTTATGAATTTTTTAATAGTTTTTTCCCCAATCTTTTGAAATTACTTAAGTATCCCAGGCAAATGTGTATTTTCTATAATTAAAAATACTAAAAATCTCTAAGTTTTACTGCTGGCATTAGAAAGACATAGGGTAACAATTTTAATGCTCCGCAGTATCTATCATGCAATAGTGTACTTAAGAATGTTTCTTGAAATCCAGTCTGGTAGACTGCAAGTAGTATTTTTAGAGATAGGAGTCAGATGGCACAAAGTGTTAAATGGGCTTCAACAAAGCAGAAGGTCTTGCATGTCCTTCCAGTTCTTTTAGAGTGTGGCTTCATTGTGTAATGCATTCATCTTGGTGACTCTAGTTGAATTAGTAATCATTTGCATTACTCATATAGCTGGAATATGTTCTTATATCTATATTTATTTCATACTAATAGAAGGAACCTAACAGAGCAATCTGTAAATTTATATTCACACTCACTATGGAAAGCAAGTTATTTTTTCTAATGTCATGTATAAAATAAGTTAGTAATTCATTATAAAAGGATCATGGTCCCCTTATGGTCTAGCAAAAGTGACAAAATGCTGGATCTCTTTTTACTGGTAAGAGGCGTCTATAATTTGAAAACTGGTGTAAAGTCCTGTAACTCTTCCTGTGTGATTATAGGAAATTGTTTCAGGACTAAAGGATCATTAAAAATGAAAAAAAAAAAAAAACCAAACCCTGTGAATTCCTTCAAAGTTTTCAGAGTTGTCTGGGTCTCTCTGGTCTCTAATACGTAGGGGAATTTACAAAATGGACTTTGAATCACGTTGGCACCCTGCCCAAAAAATGATTAAGATGTCTTCCCAGATCCCTAACACAATAATTTTTAAAGTAAATAAATATTATTATTCTCGAAGTTTTATATGTGTGTATAAGTGGCTGTCATTACAACTTCAGCCAAAGTTTTCTATTGAAAATATACATTGAAATAATTTTAATCCACTTGAACATAGATACTTTATATTTACATTTCAGCTTAATAAGTGAAGTGTGATGACTTTTCTTAATGGTTTCTCAATGATTGATGTATTTTTTTATTTTATTATTATTGTTCTTGATATTGGCTTGCATATTCTTGAAGCTTAAAATGTCTATTGTACATGAAGTCTGCAGTTAGCAAGAAGTCCTGCCACTGCTATTTGTGCTTCACTTAGCATTTTTTCACTGCTTTTAAAGTGGTAATTCTGAATCTTTCTCTTTTCCTAAGCACAGATTTGATATAATTTACAACTTTTTCTGAGTCACACATTTATTAATAAGTATTAAATATTTTAAAAAATCAGGATACAAAAATAACTTTTTAGAATAATTACTAAAATGAATATATTAACAATAAATAAGAATGAATTACTGTAAAAATCAAATGTGTTGAATGCAACTAAGTTCCACATCAGATCAGTATTCATGGCTGGCCATGTGCTGTGAATGAATTGAAAGCAGCTATGTTTTTACTGAATAAAGTGTAGTTTGATTTTCATAAAAGTGAACTTGCTAATAATAGTTTATTGATTTGATTCAAAATCTAGAACTTACGGAGACAATTAGTTCAAATAACAATAAGGCTTCTGTCAAAAGTATTGGTATAAAAAAAAATGCCAGCAGAATTTACACTGTGTCTTTCTAAATCCCTCACCTTGCAGTCAATTAATGTGTTTATACAGTTTTGTTAGAGTAAATACATTGGGCCAAGTCCTGGCTGTCCTGAAATCAATGTTAGTTCCATTCATTTCATTAGCATTTATTGACTTAAGTAGATTTATTCATCTGAGCAAGGTACACATAACATTTATTTTTCTTGCTGAATAAACACTAATTTTGAAGGTTCTCCTCTATGAGCCTTAGTTCGCACACAGCTTCTTCATTTATGTGCAGGAAAAAGTTCAAATATGGGGATCTTTATCTGTTCATGTTAGGTTGCAAAGATGATTTCAGTTCTTCTGCATTTCAGGCATCATTGAAGCCTATGGGAGCTGAAGGTGCTTTTCAGAAGTTTTCAGTATGAAATCTAATTCTAAAAGGATTGAATAAATTAGCTATTTTTCCTCTGTACAATATGTCTTTGAAACACCAAATGAGCTATACGATGTGCAAATGTGCTCTGAACATGGCTTGGTCCTAAAATAGAAATTATACTAAGCTGCTACCATACTGTTTCTGATTTGTGAACATAATCACTTTGGGAATTGCTGAAGAAGTCTTGAGCGTGGCTTGAGGGAGTCCACTGTTGCTGCCGCAAAGCAGTTATACTTTGAAAGGGTTAAATTGATGCTACAAACCCAGAAATCAGTCCTTGCTTTTGCTTTCCCCATCTCCCACATTAGGCTAGTCCTGTGCATTTATACTTCCCCCCGCGTGCATCCTGTTTGTGCTGCTCACTGTCATTGCCACCATACACCGTAGCTCGCTGTTCACAAGAAGCTTTTACAGGAAATTACGTTGCAATTCAATTCAGACCCCAGCGTTTGTGTGCCCGTTTAAGGATGAACCATCCAAGCTGTCCTTCATTCCCAGTGGAAAAATCAGCAAACGTTTCTCCTGTGCGTGGCACAGCGATGCTTTAGATCTGTGTCAATTACGCTATTGCAGATCAGGCGGCAGCTAAAGGGCTGTTATTTGGTCATCAGCATTAGCTCTGTCAAATGAAATGCAGACATTTTGACTCTGTCTTGACTTGAAATCGCTGAGTGCTCTCCCAGCCTTTTCCTCCCTGGGTAGCTGGTCACAGCAGGTGGTGCTCAGCGGGCAGGGTCGCTGGCAGCGGTGCAGGTACACACCTGCCTAATGAAGATGCAATTACCCATCACCCGTGGCTCTGATAGAGAGATCAGCGTCTCCTGCGCTACCCACAACCATTCAGCAGCGTTGCTGGCTTTATGATTTAGTTAGAGCAGATTTTTTGTTTTTTGTTTTTTGTTTCTCATTTGCTTACTTGGTGTGAAATTAAAAATCATCGTTTCGAGGCCTGGGATTGCAACCAAGCTTTTATTCTCACACCTAATTTTAAGGAATTATTACTTACATAAATTGTGGGATAAAAAGTCTAGGTGATAATTTTTAATGAAAATATCTCAATAGGGTTCAAACAAATCGGTGGTATTTTTCTGTTCGTTTGGTTTTAACACATTTAAATTAGAATATGTGCAGAACGTTGCAGCGTAGAAGTAATTTGACAGAACTGGAGTTGATGTAGAGTGTATTGCATATGTTCTTCCTATGTAGCTAAAGGAAATATGTTTATTTTATAGCTTCTTGTTTGTCTGAAATATTCCTTTGAGATAATGTTTTCTTAGAGTTAACTGACTGGGATCCTGATATAATTCTAGTTACCAAATATAATTTTAATACCCTCAGTTGGCTAAACAAAAGGAAATAAAAATACTGCCTTTATCTTTTTTCTTTTTTTTGTTTTTTACAGATTTTTGCATGCTAATCCATTTGTTCAAGCTTTCAGAACACTAAAACCTCAAGTGATTTTGCTGAATCAAATTAATGCATATACAGTGTGATTAGTGATATCACAAAAATTATGAGAATCGAGAAAGGTCTAATGAGGAGTCCACAATTACAACACAAACAAATTGCTGTGTTGGTGGGATGCTGAGTGCAGTGTCTTTAGGATAAATCAGAGTACTTAAACTGGTTTTACCTAAAAACACTCTTTCTGTGTTTGCTGGTATGTATTTTATAGCCATATTAATGCTTAAGATGTAATTGAAATTAGCCTAATAGTTGGCATAAAATAATAACCTGCTTATCAGTGCTAACTTTTTTCTTATATATATACACAAGTATATATATTCATGTAATACAAAAGAGATGTCTATTTTTGACAATTTTGCAGTCTGTGTATATATATAAATACTATACATAGTATGCTTTTATATACACTGTATATGTATGTTGATTTATACACATTTCAGTAACAATAACAGAATTCTTTTCCTCCAAGAAATATTTTTTTGCTCTCTTCTAGTCAGGTCTTTAAATCCTTTGTCCAGAATTAGGCTTTATATTCATGTCATCTTTATCCAATAGCAGTGTGTCCAAATAAAATCGGGAAATAAGTAGTGGGTCTAAGCTATCTTACAGGCAATGTTGACTTTTACTGCAACAAATAACATAATTTCTGCTCTATTCCTTTGAAGTTCCTGCCTTCTCCAATGATTTCTTTGTGTGTGTAATCCATGCTTCTGTATTTCTTGCATGTGTCCACTGGGAAATACAGTGATAGTTCTTCCATGTATGCATTCATTCTGTGTTAGAGATCCTGTGTAAATAGTCCTTGAGCTGCAGTAGTGACCGTATAAGCATCTGCCTGACTCGGTGTCAGTCTCTGATTACTCGGATCCGTCAGCACCATGGTTTTCTCTGCAAATTCTGCAGTTCTCACTGACTGCCAGTAAGGTTAGTGGAAATCAGCTGCAAGGGTTGCAGCTCCTAGGAGTGACCAAATCATAAATTTGCTTTTCTGTAAACCATTTTTCTTAATTGTGGTTTCAAGTATCTTGATCATAAAACAAAATTTTCTCGGAAATGCTTTAAAAATGCTAGATATCTGTTTAGTTTATGAAATGTTGTTCCTTAATGAAAGTGCCTGAAATCTAAGAATCTCTCTTCTAACGTTAGAGGTACTTTCTTGCTTCAAGGTACTATATTTCCATTTTGTTTGATAAGTTGTGGTATTTCTTGCAAACAACACGGAGGATTTATTGTGCAAGAATTTTCATATCTTCTGTCGCAGTATTATTTTTCTGATGTATACAGGTATGATATTCCACTTCAGTGGGGTAATAATGTCTCAAGGGAATTACAGACAAACATATGTATAAATTGAAATTACAGACAAAAAGGGGACGCTGAGCTGTTCTAAACATTTCTGGTAAATGTGAGGTTGGATATGGCCTGATTGCTGCCCATATGTTTGAACAGCTCTGGAAGCGAGATCACCACAAGGCGATCAGGGAGGATTTAGAAGGATGATTTCCACAGCTTTGTTTAAGGAGGCAGAGACGAGTGAGAGATCTCACTGTGCCTTTTTCAAATAGAGGCACTGGCTTTGGGTACCGTAAATCAATGGGACACCGCAGTGTAGGAGAATAGGGATTACAGTCTGGCTGCAATTATAACTTGCAGATGATAAAAGGAGTAGGGACATAAAATCCTTACAGTGATTTGAGATTGCATACATTGTATTGCATCCCAGATTAGTTCTCTGCCATCAAATAGAAGATCTTGTCTAAGCTGCTTTAGTTAGCTTCGTGTTCAGTAAGGATAGACTACAAATCCTCACACATGTCCAGCCTCTGTGGCAGTCAGGGTAATCAACATTTGCAAGCTTTTGGAACAAATAAATCTCTTGTATTTACACAGACAGATGGAAATCTCTATGTATATAGCTAGCCAAAATCTTTACGTATAGAGCTAGCACAAGTCTGTATGTATATAGCTAGCAATTTTTTTGTCTCCTGGCTAATCTAAATAACTACCTTGGCATTGTGTAAATAACTGTGAAATGTTGGTAAGGTCTGTAAAGGTGCAGCTTTTCTCAGTGCTGGGATGGCAATGTACAGGGAAGGGTGCATTCAGTGCAGGTGAACTGTAAAGAGTTAATAGGACAAAGAGTCAAATAAGGAAAAGTCTTTGGGTGAAAGTGTTGAAAGTAAAAAAAAGCCTTATACTGAAATCAGTCAGGCATACAATTTTCTTTTGAAAGTAATGGTTGAAATAATGCAAGAATTGTTACACTAGATTATTAATAGTCCATTTCTCAATGTGTAGAGTTTAAGACTAATTTCAGAGGAATGGCAGACCTCCTTATGTTAGTAGCAATACAGGCTTCAAAGTTTTCCTCCAAGTGGAGGTCAGGTCAGAGAGGGACTGGAGCTGACTCCTCCATCTGCTCTGGAGGAGACAGCAACTACTGATCATCATGAAGAACTGCTGTCACTGAGAGCAGCGTGTGCTGTGATACTGGGTGAGGTCTGTTCTGCAGACCTGAGAAGGCAGGGATGCTATCATAATGTGGAGTGTTGATGGTGACACAAGCCAAATTAATAGATTATTTTTTAAAGCTATATAAACTCGAGGTATTGAAACTGTAAGTAATTACGTGCACAAGGCATTTTTTTCAAGGGCAGCATAATTGAAAAATTCCCTGTGATTTTAAGACCTATATTCTGTATTTCCTTCAAACTGTAACTGTTAGGTTTAGGGGTAAAGGTTTGCACCATGTAAAAATGTGCAAAGCATGGAACCGTTACAAATGAATTTTCTTTTTCAGTTCACACATATTAGAACATTTCTTCTTTGAAACTGCTTTGAGTGCTAAGAAACCCATTTATTTCAATGCAGCTTGATGCCTTCTCTTCCCCTCCCCCCCACCCCCCCCCACACCCNAAATTTAAATGAACATAATGGTTCAACAAACAGACATTGCTGAGGCATATATTCTTTATTGTGTACAGTATTTCTTAGTGTGATAGTATTGGCTAACCAACTCTGCCCTTTAGGAGTAGTTTGCTCCTGTGTAAAATTAGTCTAGGAAGTTTTATTCATCAAAAACACCATAAAAAGTCTGAGCAAGATGTATGGTTAGAGTCCAAATGTTTTGAAAATAATAAGGACTGACAATTTTATTTCCTCTTGTAAGAAAAGTCAGAAATGAAGTTGACCTGTGGATCAGAGGAGAGTTGAATTTAATGCAGAGGTAGTTGTTAGGGACCAGTAACACTTTAGCAATTAAGCATTCTGGCTAAGATAGGGATTAGTCCTAAAAAATCATTACTGATATTAAAATCCCAAGTTATTACTTACTGTTGTAAGTATGACTTAGAGATTGCTGTCATCTAGTAAGACTGAAGAAGAAATAATCTAAGACTTATTTTGCTTGTGTTATGGAAGGCACACAAGAAACAGCTGAAACCCACATACTATTTCCTTTTGTCTAGTGTTTTCCATACTGTTTAAAGAAAATGTTCAGGAAAAATAAATAAGAAATAAATCAATCAGAAATAAAATAGAAAATTTAAGCTTAAGACAAAATTTCACTGTTACAGCAGCCATGTATATAGTGGGGAGGGAGTGATAACCTCTTGGAGAATGCCATTAAAAAAAAAGTCTCGCTGTTAAGAATGACTTGGAAACCAGGAAATTTAGTTTGATTTGAAATTTTATATATTTCATCCCACATACTTACTTTCTGTACCATCAAATACCTACTTATATGTAAATAATGAGATACAAAAATGATTTTCAGATTATTTTTTGTTCTGTTCTTTGTGAATGGAGGAAATGCTGTTCTCATGTTTAATTATTACAACATCATTAGTGTTTTGAACAATGTAAAGAATGCATTTAAAATTAATTGGCTTATCTGTAAAGTAACCATTCCTGTTTCAGTGTGCTAGCATCTAGCAATTTATTAAAAAGTGAGAAACTGCCTAACTTCATTTAAATAATAACAGCTACCTTTTTCTAGCTTCAGGAGAGCGATGTGTTCAATTAAAAATACATCCCTGTTTTATAACCCTGAGACACTCAGCCCTACCAAACGTTAGGTACCATCTGCTGGCATGCCTTGGTAAGGGGAAAGATTTCCCTTCACCGTGGGGAGCAACCTGTGTTTGAATAGCCAATTCATGTTTGAAGTCCCATGCTTTCCTGCCATCTCACTGCAACCTGTGTGGACAGCTATAAGTGCTTCAGAAGGGGAAGATGAAGCTTTGTAAGTGACATGCACTTACCCTTCTTGCTTAAGGGGTGAGATCCAAATGACAGGAAAAATCCCTAAATGGGACAGCTGACAATATTGCAGCCTTCAGCTCACAAAGAAGGTTTTGTATTTTAGTATCCTGTCCTGTGGACATCGTTAGACCGTTATTAACAGAATACTGTTACCAAATAAAGGCCAGAGAACATACAGGATTCGGACATGATTGTTAGATCAAAGCTGTTCCCCTAACACACCTGCAGTTAGAAAGGCTTTCTAGCTACAGAAGAAGCAATTTTGGAGCAGTGGAAGCACAAAACCTGTCAAGCAATAATAATGTTTGAGATGATTCTCAAGAGTGAGAAGGAAAAAGCCAGCATGACAACTGATCCGTGTTATAGTTTTCCTCCATGTTCTCTTCAACGTATAAAGAATGTAACTGCTATTTGTTATACTGAGTTTTTTGAGTGATAGTTTCACTAGGAGACAAGGAAAGGGACCATGAACAGATACCATTAAAGCTTTGTCCATATGCAGAGGTGTAGTCAAGGCATGTACCTTAAAAGAGGGCTGATCTAATGGTCTCAAGTGTCCAAATAGTTGCTTTAATTTTGCAGTAACATTGCAACTGCAGAAAATGAGTAATTTCACTGGAGTGAAAAAAAAAATCAATGGTGCTATTGATGTGCTCCAGCTGAGGTGTAGGTGGCATTTAAAAGATGAAGCGTGAAGCCAAAGCTGTCAATTTCACCATAAAAATGTCCCAGTTTTGCCTAGTTAAAACCTGTTAGTTGGCTGAACTCTTGCACACTGGTTATGTTTCGGGATGTAATTTTTGGATGTCAAGCACTTGCTTGGGCAGGCAAATTTCTTTTATAAATTTCCCAGAGTTAGTAAGGCCATCCTGTGCTTTTTGTGAGTGCTTTGCCAATTCTCATGCAGTCTGGAGACAGAGAGGAGTATCAGGGCAGATGCTATTTTAAAACAATTATTTTAATAATGGTATTCTTTAATATTTTTATGTGGCTGCTCTTGTTAAAAATGGGTATTGATTTACTCATTTAGTGAACTGGTGTAAAATGTTTGTTGTTTTTATTTTTTTAACAGCATGATTGGCAATTAAAGGAGGTCTTGCTGAAGACATTACTAGATTATTTCCACATGTCCCACCGATCTAGGAGACAATAACTGTTGTGTGCCAGGCAGTTTAAAGTTCCATAAGCATGGTGTGATGCTAGAGCAGGAATTGCTTCATGTCATTTGTCTTCAGAAGATGAACTGTCTCATTTCATTTACAAGAGAAATTGAGCAGGGTATTCATCAAGAGACAGAAATAAGTAATTTTCGGGGCTAATTTAAATGTGTAACAAAGCTAATTCAATCTGCAGATCTGAGGAGACCATTGCTTTTGTCCTTTCCCTGTACTCTGGGGTTTATGCTGGGATCTGGCTCCCACATGAGTACAACTGACCTTTTTGCTGGTGTTTGTAGCAGCCTAACTTGTCTCCTTTGGGAGGCATTTGGTTGGCTCTCTTTAAAGAGCTGCTAGCTGGTCCTCCCCAAACTCGTGGTGACACATGGCAGGACAGCTGGAGAACAGCTTAATGCCTTTCTGGAAGAGATGTTGAGGAGGAAAGGAGACTGTGTCTCTTCCATCCCAAGTTGCCTTTCTTGAAATGAAGTAAGTGCCTAGATGGACACAAACTCCTTGTATTTCTAAATTGCTTTGTAAAGGATTGCGGTTGTGATAGCCAAGGAGGAGGATAAACATCCACCTTTGGGTCACACTTTTGCAGTGAATATGCTTTATGCAATTCTGCAAGCCTGTTCTGCAGAAGGCAGGATAACACCAGTACTGTCATGCTCCTCTAAAGTGTTTCAGGCACATTTTATTAGATTTGTGTATTGTAGGATGTAAAAAATTTATGTAAGGTAAATCTTACAAGCCACAGCTGATTCAATGTGTACAATACAGAAATAATTGATTAGATCTCAGTCAAAATATCTAACAGTTTTGAAGTAATTTACAGGATTTTTTTCATCCTCTGGTGACTTGTCATTCCGGAAAGAACTAATTGGGTTGTTTTCACAGGGAAACAGTAAGGTTGTGTTATTGGGTTGAATATTGGAAGTGGTGAGCTTTTGTTTGTTGGTTGGTTGGTTGGTTTTTAATAGCAAGGTGATCAAGGTGAGGCACAAGGCATTTTTATTTTTCATTGAATTGTTACACACAAAAGTGCAGGGAGACCTACAAGCTAACAGTCAATGTTACATATAGGGGGGTGTCATTTCAAATTAATAGGATTCTAAACCAGGACAAGTCCTACCTTTCAGAGGCACTGAAGAAGATAAGAATTTAAATGTGTATGGCTACCCTCAGCCACATAAAAGTTAACATTCACATGTAAATGACAAGGATGATTGTATTTTGATGTTAACACCTATAGATATGAATTGAGTAAGGAGTAGCATTCTCACTTCAAGTGAGTTCTCAGTATTTCTGGAAATTTTATTCTCATGAAGGGTCAGTACTGAAAAATTTATGTCACCGAACATTATAAAGAAAAAAATAATGATCTTAAAAATGGAGTTAGTGTGTTTTCCTGTGTGAATATATATATTTCATGGTTCTAATTTAAATTTAAACTATTCTTTTTTTTTCCTTAAAACATGATAGGCTTTGAAGTTGGAATTAAGTTCAGAATTCATGTGGTCTAGCTTTGCTTTGAAAATGTAGAAGCACGCTATTTACCATACCAGCCTTATACTATAAATGGAGTTCATTTAATTAAATTAAGTCTTCCTCATGATAAATATTTGTTAAGAAGTATACCTCTCGCAAACCCGGGCGCTGCAGGCTGAGAAGGAAGGCTGACATCAGAAACAGTTGGAAGTAGTTGGAGTTTACAGTCAGTGTTGTTTAATTGTCAGCGAGATGCATTTCACTATGTACTCATGATGTTTAGAATTACCCTGTCCTTATTTGCAAGTAAGAAAACAGAGCTGAAGAGAGGATAAGATAGTCTTCATATCAAGTAAGACAGGCATGATGAGCAGGAGAAGCATCTCTCCTTGTAACAGCCATTGTGTCTGCTTTAGGGTTATCAAGTGTCCAAAAGAATTACAGATGACTTTTTCAAGTTCAAAAACTTCTTGTGAGTTCTCTCCTGTTGGTTTGGGAATAGTCTGATTATTTTTTTTTTAACTTCCTTTTTTTTTTTTTTTTTGTGACTGAAACAAAGCAAACATATGTAAAGTGTGTAAAAGATGTTTTTTCCTGTCTTTTTAACATGGCAAAATCATAAGGAGTCTCTAAAATGGGGGCCTTGCCAGCCGGTAAAACTTCAGGGTGCTTCACAGTTGTGGCATATGTAGCTCTGTGGACACTCTGCAGTGTCTCAGTTCAGGAGTCACTGCTGTGAGTTTCATTAAAAGACTGTCACCTACTTCTAGGGAAGTTTTCATTCTTGGATTCCAAATCTGCTGCAACAGCTTTGTGCAGTTCTTGTTCTTGTTGCAGCTAATCATAGATTCTTATGTACTTGAGCCTCACTGGGAGGATAGCTCCCTCCACATAGGGATTATTGATCCCTGCCACAGAATAACAGGATTGACATTTGAGGAGGATGTGTCAGAGTTGCAGAGAGAATCTTTTGCAGTAAACCATATGGTCCTCAGGTCTCCTCTGCACCAGGTTTTCTTAACAAAATATCTGTTGTTTTTCTACAGACTGCAAGAAGCAATCTTCTGACAAACCAGAAGGAAATACCTTTCTTCTTGTCACTCCTGAAAAAGAAATAATGATGGAATGAAATGTGACAAAAATTATAGTTATATCTGTTGCTATTCTTGAGGAGTGCCAGATTTCTTGCAACTTCTCTGTTACTGATAGGGAAAATGAGATGCATTTTGAAGCCCAGAAGTTCCAAGCGTTTGCTTTGCTTTCTAAAATGGGTAAATTTTGAGGAGGAAAAAAGAAGCAAAATTAGACTAGGTATCTCTATAGTTGCTGTCACACCTATCTGCAGATATCCTGCGTGCAAGTAATTTGGCAGAACCGCCAGGTTAGGTGAAGAAACAATGAACTGCTTTTCTTCCACTAGGCCAGATTTGTCCAGCTAGGAAGAATATTTGCAGATAGAAGTAACAAACTGTACGAACAGAATTAAATCAACCTAATATTGGCAAGGGAGACCCAGGTATACATCCTATTCACAAAAATGAGACCATGCTATTTCTTGCGTGTTGCATCTAGAGGTCTACTTACCCCATTTCCAATAGAGTTTGGGGGGGAAGATGCAGTAGACGGGATGAGTCTGTTCCATGCCTTGTAGAATTTACTTTCTGTGTTTGTGTGCCCATTAGGTACCTGATTTGAAAATGCTTTGAAACTTCTTTATTGGAAGAAGATCTTTGTAGGCATGACAAACTGGTAGTGAAGGATGTGCTCTAAAATAATTTCTTGGCATGCGGAAAGAAGACATGAGCTTTTGAGCAGCTCAGATACGCAGGGAATAGAGAATAACCTGCTGACAATTTTACTTAATTCTTTTTTGTATCAGATACTTACGTGTTGAATGTGTCATTCAGGAATGTGATATGGACTTGGAACACCTTGTGGAGGACTGCGGGCCCCAAAAAAAAAAGGATTAAATTCCCAGGGATTGTCCATGTCATAACATTTTTTGAAGTGCCATTTCACATGCCATGCACCCCCACCCCGTGCAAGTTTTTAATGTGATCATTAAAATGCACCAAAGGTCACCGCACTAGTGACTTGAAGGAGAGCAGGAGACATGAGTTATGCTGCAACAGATCCATAAAATGAAAACCAGACTCAGGCAAAACACATGTAAGGACATTTTTTAGTGCAAAATTTTCAGTTTTCACATCTCAAAGCAACTTGCTAATGACAGTAATAAGCAAAGTTTCAGTATTCTGGCTTTTTAAAATTTATACTTGTTGATTAAAATTACTGATTTAAAAGACATCCTGAAGTCATTACATTGCTAATTTCTTGAGGTCACTACTACTAAAATTACAACAAACCAGTAGAATTATTAGGATTATTTTTTATGGAAGGATAATGAAATGTGGGTAGATAACCTGGGCAAAGTTAGTAATGGTGCTTTATTTGCTAATCATTAGGGTTTTTTCACTTGTGTTCTTGTATTTATAAATTGAATTAATGATGACCGTTATGTTCAGTTCATTACTGCATATCCAGCAAGTAGGCAGAAAAAAGGGGAAAGAGCTACAGAAAGGTCATCCCATCTGTTATAGATTCAGGTATTTCAAACCATGAGGTATTTTTGTTATTTAAAGGCCACTTCTTGAAAGCTTTGATGAAATGTCACATCTGTTGTCACCAATTGGCAGTGTGTAGTTTTACACTCTGCGGTTACTAAAGAGATGGAATCTGGTGATTGTCTCCTCATTTCAGTAGGCAGTTCCAGGACAATGACTTCAAATGTTTCAGAAGTCACAGAAAGTGCAGAGAGGGGACAGGTGCCATGTAGGCTTTTTAGTCTCCACTGAAGGACACAAATTGGCTTCTCTTAAGTGACCCTGTTACTTGGCAGAGTCAGGGATAGAATCATATTAGTAAAAACTGCCTTTGCATTTGCACAGCCTAATATAGACTTTTGCTTCTATAGTTTCCTAATCAATTCTGATATGTAGCATGTAGAACAAAAACTTTATCCCCCTATTTTTTTTCCTCTCTGGTAAGCAATATGTCCCTTCTTTGAAACTAAATGTACTTGCTTTTTCTCAGTGTTTTTATTTACTAAGAGATTCAAAGCTGTGCCACTGGAGTTTTGCATGTGCTGCTGACAAACAAGATGTTATAGGAAAATAGCCCCAAGACTTAACAAAATATGTTCAATTGCATTTTCTGTAGCAAATATGTTAATTTCCTCTTGGAAAAAAAGGTATTTAGGATAATTCTGTGCTTGGTCTAACAAGGCAATGCTAGAATCTATTAACAAATACCCTGTGGTAATTTTCTTGAGGTAAACTACAGCACCCCCCAAAAAAAAAGGGAATATAAAAAGGAAACAAACAAGTTGAACTGCAAAACCCTCTAAATTATCAAGCTTCTAAATCTCACAAATAGTTGTCTTTGTTCCTTCACAGACTACGTAGGTGAGTTGGATTTTGCTGGATTTTTTCAGAAATTCAAGGGAGAAAAGCAGTATAAAAACTTAAGAGTAAAATTGTGTGGATAGAAAACAACTTTCCACCTGCGTTAAAAGATCTCTGTCAATAATAAGTATTGGATAAGAATCTAAATATACCCCCGCGGGGTCACTGGAGCCTTTTGCTACGAGGGGCCTTCAAACTCAGCACTCAAAGTCTCTGGCATTGTGACCCCCAGAGAGTCACGGGAATGGTCAGACTGGAAAGTTTCCTTAACAGTTCAGGACTGGGAAGAGGGGAAGGGAAGATTGTACTTACTTCTCAAGAATAAACACCCTACTTTCCCACTTGACGCTACCTAAAACCTCTGCCAGGTTTGGCAGTCCTTGCAGGCTTGGTGCTGGATGTCGCACCTTCCTGGCACCGTGGCTTTCCCTGCGTGCCCCGTGTTGCTGGCTGGCGCTGGTCTTCCTGCAGGGTGCTTTCCCGGGGCTAATGCCATGCCCTTTCTCCTTGTCACCACGGAGAAGGAGTCCAGCCCTGGGATGTCCCAGGGCAAGGGCAGGCTGGTGGGAGGGGAGTGCTGAGGCTGGCTGTGCAGGGCTGGCTGCCCGGGGTACGCGGGAGGCTTGGGGTGGTTTGTGCGTGTCTCTGTGTGATGTGTGTCTGTGTGTTGGGGTCTCTGCTGCTCCTGCCTAAGCATGTAAAGCCGCTCCAGCCCCCCCTTCCCCTTCTCGAGGTCTGACGCTGTGGATTGATCCCAGTGTGGAGAGGGAAGGGAGCCAGCCGCTCACAGTATGCCAGTCATACTTTCCCTTCTCTGACTAGAGCGTTTGGCTGATTTGCAGGAGCATACGCAATGCAGTCTTGGAAAAGGGTGTGTGTGTGAGTGGGGGGAGCTGTCATGAGCCACCGCATCCTAATGTCGCAGTCGTTCTTCAGGCTCCCCCAGACAGCAGTCGCTCTCCTTGCCTGTACCAGCCACTTACTCATTCACAGCGCAAATGTTCTTGTTTGTATGACAATGCTAATTGAAAGAGCTGTTCCAACTTCAGTAGCTATTTGTTTGGTTATATCACAGACAGTAACTTCTAACTTAATAAACCAAACAGACAAATGTTCAGGAGTTACGACAGCAGTGTTAAAGTGTTTTGTTTTTTATCCAGTGTGACAATGTGAATCCAAAATGCAGTCCTCATCTGCAGGCAGCCTGTAAATGTTTAGAAAGAACATTCTAATAGCTCTCATCCCTGATCTTCTATAGAGTTAATGTAAATGAAAGGTAGTCTATCTTGGATTAGAAAAGTGTAATTCCCAGATTCTACAATGTTATTGTAGCCTCCTGTTTTGTTTTTTACTTTCTCCATATATTTTTAATATAAAATTCACCAAATCCCATTACTGAATTCTTATTAGCTATCAATTTACTTGTATTATTAAGCCATCTTGATGCACTATTCGATTCAATTTGAAAGTCGTGATAAGTATGTACAGCTTTTGTATCTTGGGCTGGGCTGGGTGCTCCGTACTAGAGAGAGTATCCATCAGTGGGCGCAGGAGAGCCGCTGGTAAGAAGGTGTGACTTCAGGGTTCGATTTACGAGGATCTGGCAGGTAGAGGAAAGCTTTGTGCTTTTTTCATTCTGCACATCTTTCTTCAAATCCCAGTGCACTTTCAGTGATGCATCTTTCTCGCATGAGGACTTCAGACATTGATCACCTGCTATTTTACAGTATGAACTCCTCAATTCCAGTTGCAGATTTCATCTCCTTTAGAAAAGAAATTGTGACCATGGGTGTTTATGTTTGCTTCAGCTGGTTTATTTCAGATGGAAAGAGAGAAGGTGAGGAGCTTGGATCTAGAAATGAATTATGACTACTTTGCAGTATTGTCAACTTCTGTGAGCATGTTTTGACCTTACACCGGGTTAGGGATAAATCTTATTAGCAGTACTGATTTGCAAACAGGTAAATCCTCTGACAACAGTAATGAAAGCCAGAAAACTGATTTCATCAGTGTTACTGCAGCAGAAATTTCTACTTTATTGTTTTACAGCATGGTATTTCTGATGCCAGTGCACACGTTAGTATTAAATCATACCATAGGAGACAGCACCTTTGTTCTCCACTCCACGTTAGCTGGACAGGCAATCTAAAAGTCGGCATGGTTTTATAGTGGGTACTTTCTGGGAAGCAGTGTCAGGGTCAATACTGTACAACCTGTCCTAGTATCTGTCATTTCTTCATATTCTAATAGTACATAGCATTGGAAATCTCTCAGTTGCTGCTGTTAGGCAAAAACATGTGACAATTTTTAGATGTTTTAAAAGCCAGTTATACTAGCTTGTTATCTCTGGTTTGTTTCCTTTCTTTTCTTTTTTTTTTTTTTTTTTTTTTTTTTTTTTTTTTTTTTTTTTTTTTTTTTTTGTAGTTAAGGTGAAGATTTTTATCCTGTCTGTTAATTCTTAGTCTTTAGTGCTTCTATCTGATAAAAAATAAGCATAGCTGTTTCAAAGAGATACATATATTTAATAAAAGAATTGCTGTTCTGACTAGTTTTCTGTACGATTTGTGTAGATGCTAGTGTTTTGTCTTTGTTTCAAACACTTGTTTGAAACTTACTGAAAGAATCTGGCAGCAGGTACTGCTTAATAAAGGGTGCCTACCTGCCAGGCACTATCAGATGCCAGGCACAGCCTGTTTGGGAAAGGGAGGTCTTTTAAGGATCCCTCCATTGTGGTTTCTTAAAATTTCCACTATTTCGTAGCCACATATTGCCCTTGCTGAACATCCAGCAACTACAGCAGAGTGAGGAAGTGGATGTTTTGAGGAAAGTCTCTTGTTAGGATTTATCTCATATGTATGCTGGGTTTCAAGGATTCCTTTGTTCATGTCCTGGACATTGAGGGCAGTTGCACAGATTCAGGTCCAGCATGGTTGAGTGTTGCTCAGGTCCTGTCCTGGGGTCACAGGGAGCAAGTGCACACAGGTTTCCATAGATGCTCCTTTGATGTGAGTTACTCTGTGTGTGTCCTGTGTCCCCGATTGTTCTTGGGCATCTTGCTGTGCTTCTGCCTTTCTACCTGTTCCTGGGAGCAGTGGTGGAGCTGCACGTGTGCCAAGGCAGGGAGAGCCTGGGGCAGGGAGAGCCTGGGGCAGGGAGGGCGTGGGGCAGGGAGAGCTGGGCTGGCAGGCAGAGCCTTGCTCAGGTGAGCAGCATGGGGGAAATCCGGCAGCTCCCAGTGGGCTGCTGAGCCCGCCAGTTCTGAGATGTACCAATAATATTGGCCTTGGCAGCAAGGTAGTTCCTTTTTGGTCATTTAAAGCCAGGTTTTTTCATCACAGATCCACCAGTAATTCTTCAGTAGCCTGGTGTTTGAACAGTGTGATAAATTTGTGTCAGCAGAGAGCTGAGTTTCTGAGGCAGCTTCAGAAGTCCCAGATGAGATGTTCAGCTATCTGATATGCATGTGTAATTATAATTCTGGGTATTGTTCTGCTTGCATAGGTGGACTATTAGCTGTGCTTGCGCAAACTATTGAAAAGGAATACTTGTGCTCTTTTTCAAGTGTAACTGTTTAACTTTCTAAAAACAAAAATAAAAAGACACCCTACTGGCCCCCCCGCCTCTTCCTGAAACTAAGTCTATTGAATTTAAGTTGCAGAACCACATTTTGCAAGTTAACACTTGTAAATTTTCTAATGATTTTTCATGCTCAACACAATTCCAGTGTAAGTACAGTTGATTTGAGAGAAAGAAATTATTGTGCCAAAGATGTGATGACAGCTGAGAGAGTGCAATGAAATGTTCCAACTTCCATCAGGAAATAATGACCTCCTTGGCTGAGCAGCAGTATTTTAACTAAATACTGACAACTCATTGTAATCAGTGAACCTATTAGCTGTGAAATTTGATTCTCTCATCATGGACTGTTCACTTAGGTATTTCAGATAAAAATAAATATGCATATAATTTCAAGCCTAACGTTGTGTACTGTAAAATATTAGTGTAGCATCTCTGTGGCTTAGGGAAGTGAAGCCTTAAACACTTTTTCAGGAAGAGTTGCCTCATGATTGACAAGACTCAGTAGTTAACAGTGCTGTTCTTTATGTCAGCAGTCTGATGCTTCAGTGGAAACTTGACTGGCTTCAATTTGTTGTCTGATCAGCAGTAGAGAAGCAATTGCTTCTTCCTTGACTGGTTCCATCTCTTATTAGTGACTTTTACCATCAGGGGAACTAAATGGGAAAATATCCTTAGTGGAGTAAAAATATTTTCAGAAATGAAAATTATTTGGAGGAATAATACTCCAGTCCTGTTAGCAGTATTTTGGAAACCTCTGATAATGGACGTTCTTCTCTATTGCCAACAGTGAAGCAAGGAATAGGGCTTTTCAGAGACAGACTTGTGATAAAAAAAAAGAAAAGGATTCTATATTTGTATTTTGCATAAAAAGTATTTATTTGCTAGAAGCCTAGACCTGTTTTATGTAGGGTTACGTGTGTATACATCCTTTAGCTGCCTGCAGAGTCATTACAAGATTTAACTGCTATGCGAGCTCTTGTGTAACTAAGTTAAAACAGTGAGCTTTCTCTCGCAAGTCTCAAGTTGTTGCGGCGCATGATTCATATAATCTGAAATCGCTTCCGGCACAAGTGGGGCACTTGCACACTGACAGGTCATCACAAATGGTTAGTGGAAAAGTGAAGCATGGGGAACATATATAATTGAGTGGCTTTGGGTCTAATTCTATTCCCATTGAAATGAAAAAGAAAACAATTACTGTTTGTTTACACAAAGAAGAATCACGTTTGGGAACTACAACATGGCACAAGGGAGGCACAAAGGGAGTTTGAGTGCATTTTCTGCTTCTGTGACTTTGTCTTTTGTGTCAGGAGAGTAACTGAACTAAGGACATATTCAGTAATTTGAAGTTCTCTACTAAAAACATAAAACTCTAGAACTTTCCATTGAAATGTAAGGTAGGGATATCTTAACTAGCAGGATGTTGCTTCCTTCCTTCTTGGTGAGTGACTTGATTTTTCATTGGTTGTAAAATAGAGCAGCTGCAGCTCTACAGCTCCTAGAGGAGAAGATTTTTCCCTTGCCATGATCTATTTGTATTTCTTTTACCAGCTGCCAGCAGCTCATATTTACCTGTTTGAGATATGACACAATGTCCTTTAAAAACAATGACTGTCTCACCACTGATGAACCTCATTGCCTTCAGTTATCTATAAGGTATCAAATTTTAGAAACCCTATAAAATTTTCTGGAATACCACAACTTTTAGTAGTTTTAAGCTGTTTTAAGGTGATTTCTGTTGTGTGTAAGAGTGCTATTATTTTTAATGGCTGTCATCTAGAAAAGCATCCCTGAATTTTTAAAAGACAATCCCAGTAAATGTAGCTGACTAGAATTCAGGTGTATTTCTCGTGCATTAGATGGGAGTAACAGATGCCATTTTGAGCATCACCGCATTGAATTCTGTGGCTGTACAATTGTTGCCTTCAGATTTGCATTTATGGTTACTCTAAATGCAGTAATAGCTTATAATGGAAATAAGTAGTGTGACTCTGGTCCTGCCTCTGCCATCAAAGCACTATGTAAGAAAAGCCAACTTTTAGAAAGAATACTGAAAAAAGTTGTAATTTGTTAATCTGAAAAACTTCACAGAAAATGACAACAAATTGGGCCATCCTTTTGCATTGCATTTTGAGACATTTGAAATGTTTGTAAGAAGAAAAGATAGCTCAGCATAATACCACTCCAGCTGTTTAGATTTAGTTTACAAAAATGAGATTTTTGATAAAAATACCTTTAAGCAAATTTGTCACATTCCGATTTTCTATACAACCAAAATATATAGAGTTTTTTCATGCTATTGTGTTTATTTTTTTTCATACTTATCCAAATGTGAAAAGGATGTCCATTTTGTACAGACTATAAGAGAAACAAAGTGCAGGCAAGGAAATCATCATAAAACTCATGAAATGGAAAAATGTAAATACATTGCATCTTTAATGCATAAATAAGTTGTTTTGTGTTCCTAAGGCCATTAGCTCTTAAGGCCTAATGATTTAGCTTCCTGCATGGAATCATCATACTTTAATACTAGTATTCCTTTTCAACTCTGTAAGATTTCCTCCCTAATTTCCATATTAGCATTTGGTAAATACGGCATTTATCATTCAGTATGCTGCAAAGATAAGAAAGGGCTGGACACTGCTCTGAGGCAACCAGAATAATTGCTTTGTGTGACCACAGATGTATCATTGGAATGGAATTAATAGTGAAAGATGTTTGACTGTAATTCATCATCAGGAAAAAATACTGAGATTTGTAGTATTAGCATAACATAACAAATTGAGAGACTGCTTTAAAAAGGACAATGGAAAAATTCCATTTATCTCCGTGGCATGGACTCAGTCATGTGGATGTGCACCTTATAAGCACAAGTTTAGAACGCTCAGAGTGGCACTCTGGTTTGATCTGTGCCTGCTCTGCAGAAGATGGTACACTCTTCATGCATATTATCTTTTCAGCAACTGCATCTCGGAACCTGAAGACCTTGCTATCATCTACATTATACCTGACCATATCCTGCATTGGCAAATTGAAAGAAATTCAGAGGGAATTAATAGTTATAAGGGAATAGAGAATTTTCACTTAGAATGAATAATTAAACCTCTATTTATTTCACATGTTTTATTGTAAGTGATAATATTTTGAGTTACGTTTTTGTAAATCTCTTGCTGAAGTATTTTTTATCTGTAGCAGAAATCTCTTAAATTCTACCTTGGTATAAGTAACAGTAGAAATAGCGATGTCTGGGAGCAGTTAGGGAATGTGATGGGTTCACCTTGGCTGGATGCTGGTGCCCACAAAGCCTCTCCTTCACTCTCCCTTCACAGCTGGACAGAGGAGAGAAAATAGGGTGGAAGACAACTCATAAGTTGAGATAAGGCAGTTTACTAAAAGCAAAACTTTGTGCACACACAAGCAGAGAGGAAAAAAAAGTTGTCTACTTCCCATCACCAAACAATGTCAGGACACTCCCCAGGAACCAGGACATCAGCACATGTAGCAGTTGCTCTGGAAGGCACCTGTAAATTCTTTCTGTATTCTTACTTCAGACATCATTCTGAAAAGTAAGTATTTAAAAGAACCTGCTTCAAATTTTGGCATCCTAAAGGATTTTCAGAAGTTTTGTTTCTGTCATATCAGTGAAGATGTTTGTAAAGAAAACTAGTATTTGATCAATAAAACATTTACTGAATACGATTTAAACTGAAGCTATACTATTACTGTAAAAGGAGCACATTTGGAGCTAAATTAATAATTAAGATTATCTAAAATTAATAAATATTTTAACAGAGATAATGCAGAGAGCTGTATAAGAAGACAAAAATTTCCTATTTTAAAGTCTGCCTACAGTCAGTCGGCTGTGATTGCTTGACTTTCAGTTGTGAATTTGATTTGCCATATGGCATGGGAATAAGAGACCCAGGCTTACCTCAGGAAGATGGTATTGATATGCAGACTGAAATGGAAAATTAGATTTCCTTCCCAGATCATGGTAAAGAGCGTGTTGGATGTTGACTTAAGACTGTTGTGGCAAGCAAGTGTACAAATTCTGTTTAATGTGGGTTTCATGTTTTTAAACTGTGACTTGGAACCTGCTGACACTGTTAGAAAGAGCATTAATGCTTTCAGTTTGTTTTTGTTGTTGTTGAGTGGTTCCTGTTTTTGTTGAGCTATATCTTCTCAAACTGACACAAAGAGTCCAAGTGATGCTGGTTAACCCTGTCTGTGTAATTAGCCTTCACTGGCCTAATATGGAAATCATCTTTTGGGGGTTTTTAAACCCCTTCTTTTCTGAGCTTTTTTCTCAACTACAGACAGAATGTATGACAGAAACAGAAGGACAAATTTTAATTTGTTGAGACAAATACATTTACACACATCTCTCCTATGAACTCCTACCTTTTTAAACTAAACTAGAGACTTAAGCTTAACTCCATTTAATGAATCATACTGCACAGAGAATTCTAGATTTGAAAAAATACCCCAAAACATCATGTATGGATAATACACATCAAAGTAGCTTCATTGATAATCCACTCTATTCCTGTCCTTTGAGTATATGATAATTCTGAGCTATGCAGAGAAGAAAATCACTTTAAAAGCTCTGAGAAGCTATTACAAGTGAATGGATGTGTCTGGACATGGCAAATCCTCTGTCTTGGCAGTCTAGTAATTTTTGCAATGAGCCTTATGTTTTTCAGCGTCTCGGCATGAGCTGTATCAGACAGACCTAATGTGATGGATGAGTTAAGTTTTGACTGGATCAGACTCTCTGTCGCAAAGGGTCCACCTGGAGCATTCCCCTAAAAATTCATCTCCAGTCCTACAGTTGGGATTTTTAGCATGGAAGTTGAATGTGGTGGAAATCAGCACTAAGCAGAAAGCCTTACTGCTGGCTGGCACTTATTTGGAGGTTCTGCTTGGTCTGAGGATCTTCTCTGGTGTAAAAATTGCGTAGATCTCTTTGTGTGCTCCCAAGCTCTGAATATCGAAATTAAGCCTGCAGACAATCATTATGCTCTTAGTTGTGTTCCAAGGATAATAGATTGAAAACTGCTTTTTTCTAATGTACTCAGACATGCAAATCCTCCAGTGTAGACGGAGAAGTTCTAAAGCAAAATGCATTAGATCCACTCTCTTTGAAATTGGGAATTCTGTTGAAGTATTTATTATACATGTATATGACTTTATAAAAAGAGCTGAAATGTCTTTTAGATTTATAAATACATCAACATTTAAAAAATGTGCTAGTAGTTTCAAAGTTTCTGTATTAGCAAGGAAATACATCTGATTAAGTAACCATCTGGTAAAATGTTTGCTACCAGTGAAAACACTGAATTTTGGATTGTGCATGTGCCAAGTTAAAATGCGGGTAAAGTTACAGCTGCATAAATTGAGTGGGCAGCAGTTGGACCATATACCTTTCAAGCCTACTGCTATCAATCTAAATAAATATTGCTATTCTCAAAGCCATTTTGCTTAGCTGATCCTCTACATCTACAGTCCGTTGTTTTACCACATTTTAAAATTCCTGTAAAGAAAGTACTTTGAGTAGTAGCATCTGTACAAGGGCAGGATGACCTGAGTATTAGTAGACTTAACACAGAAATAATCAGGCCCTGTGTTTCATGCATTGTTTGAGTCAGCATCATCATCACACATGTCAGACCTCCATATCATGGCACTTGGAAAGGTTCTCTCCAGTGTGGTTAAATGACTTGTAGATAAAAAGTTTATGCAGTTTGGCCTTCCTAGAACTCCCCTAGTGCTGTGGCTCTTGTTGTGTGGCATGCTAATAACAACCCAACATGATTTCCTTAGAAAAGTTGCTGTGAGTTTAGTTCATTGAGAATTGTTTTGACTGTTAATGCATCAATGGCTTTGTAGAATGCAGTTGTCTGTTTTACTTGTAGCCTGTGGAGCATCTGTAACCTTCAGCATTCATTCCAAATACATCAGCATGTCAGGAAGGTAAAGTATTTAAAATAAGAAATGTTAAGATGTACTGATTTAATATTTCCAAATATTTAACCGGGAACCCATATTTGTCTTCCTTCTATTTTTATTACTTTTTTTTAACAATATGAAAAGGTTTTTGAGGCCTTCTATTTTACTCCTATAAAATTAAAATATTTAAAAGGTTTACTGTTTATCCTGCTTTGTGTTACAAGTTTTTATCTGTGGGAGAGTGGGAAGACTAGATACCACTGCTGTATAAAGTTTATCTTTGATTCCAGCCAGTTTTGAAGTGTGATTGTCAGAGGTGAAAACTACCTTGTTTTTACAGCAAGAGCTATTCTAATGCAGGGAATGCAATACCAGTTGCTCTGTTCATAATTTACCATGTACGTTGCTATATCATAATTTCATAGACTTATGGAATGAGTAATGAAGTGGTAGTTATTTTATAACTCCATCTCTTTCTCCCTGACATTAAATATTGAAGCTATAAGCCCTTTCTGAGAATAATGAGATGAGGAGCTTAGGAGAGTAGTTTCTATGATAAACAAAACATGGCACTAAATACAAATTAATCAGCATTCTGTTGGTTACATTTACAAATTAGAGGAAAACATTAGGAAAATATTTTTTGAATACTGTGCTTCATGAATGTCCTACAACACTTTTAAAAATTGTTCTCAAATTGCTGGAAATAGTTGCTTATGGATTACTCTTATTCAAAAAGAAAGATGCTGTAAGCGAGTAAGAGGAAACCTGAAAGAAAGACATGGCCATTAAACAGTTTCTTTAAAAATGTAAAAGGAATGATGAATAGATACATTTTATTTCTCACTGATAAAAATGCAATTCTTCCTTTCCTATTATGAATGCTAGAGGTCTGTAATTTCTGTTATTTTTCTTTAAGTGGAGGATGATGATAGAATATCTTTTGCTGGTATTTCTGGTGTAATTTTATTGTGAATGTTCAAAATTAGGTCTTTGGGTTTATTTGAACCAAGCTATACTGACTTACTTGGAAGTTTCTCTTTTTATCTTCTCTGCTCAGGGTTGAATCTAGGGCTGAACCTAGATGAAAATCTTGTAGAATACAAAGCAGCCCTGTCTATATTGTGAGGTGCTTTGCTTGCTGTGAACCAGGGCGGATTTGTGCAGTCGGTGCATTATTACCCTACAATGCACAGGGATTTACACATTGCACATCAGCTAGGGGCCACTGCACTTGTCAGACTGGTCAGCCAGCTGCCAGCACGCTTTTAGTCCACTCACTACTTGGTTTTAAGGAATGGGCAAGAAAATAACTCCAGAGTGGGCAAAGAGCTGTTCCAGATTATTGTGATGCTTCAAAACACACATGCGTTGAAACACTACACCACCAACTCACCTAATGTATGACTTCATCATTGCAGAATACGTACATTAATTCAAATGTCTACTACAAATCACAAGCTAATCCACAATCAAGCGAGGTTCTGTTCAATCTTGAGTACCGTACTGTGTTGTTTCTTGGATCATTGTGTTGCTCCTTGTTTTCTTTAGATTAGGACTGTCTCTTTGTTATTCTCTTCTCTCCCTTATTTTATAAACATTTTAAGCTCCTGCATTCAACTTATTTTTGTTCTGTCCAGTCTCTTTCCACCACAGCTTGCTGACTCGCTTCACATTTTCCTCCATGTATTGTAATCTTCTGGCTGTCTCAATCTAGCTCATGTTATCACTAATTTTGGTAAAATGCAAGAACACATCCTTTATTGCAAGGTCTGCTTTGCCTCTTCTTCTTGCTTAGCAAGCACATGACCACGTTATTCTGGGAGCTGCAATGTGACTAAATAACAATATCTCCTATTGCTAGTACAGTATGATGAGACTCGTGACATTCTGCAAACACTGTGAGGAATCTTTAACACCAATATTTGTGTTTTGGTGGAAGTTCTTTTAGTTGTATGCAACATTTGTAATAAGGGAAACACATCAGATATTATGTTTTGAAAGCAGCATTTTGCTTTTGGACGTAGCTCAAATTATGTAGTAGGTCACACCTCCCCAGGGGCAGTAAAGTATATTGGACCAAATTTCATATGTTTCGCTATCTCTTCAGATTAGAATTATAGCATATATTTTATATTTCATGATCCAATGGTATATGTATATATATCATTCAGGTACTTTAAAATATCATCAAACAGAATTTCCAGAAATAGAGGGTTTTGGTGGCAATTGCTGTTCACATCTTTGGACATAGTACTTGATAGTGTCCTTCTAGAAAACGGTGCTAATGAAGGTCTTCCAATTTACTAATATGTTTGTTTTTCCAGTAATGTTACTAAAATATATACTCTGTGGTATGACAACAGGATGCATAAATTAAAATACAAGGTAGACACCTTAATTAATTCATTAAAATAATCTCCTTGTGGAAGGGATGTGTGAGTGAATGGAGTGGGGACATGGGACCTGTGTATGTGAGAAATACACAAAAGGAAAAATTTAAACTGAGTTGTGAATATGGTGGCGAGAAGACTGAAGGACCTTGGAACTTTTCTGGTGAGGAAAAAAAAAACAGCCCAAAAGAAGACATTGCAGCGAACTGAAATGTGATATCCTGTGGTAGTCAGTACTGTGATAATGTCAATAATTAGGAAGAAGCATAGATGGAGAGGGCCTTGTTTCTGCACTAGTGATGCCCCAGATAGGTTGTGCTGTATGTCAGCTCAGCGTGTCCAGGCCATTTGTGCTGGTGTGTGTCATTCACAGCCCAGGCTGGAGCATGGCATCTGCCATCTCTTAAGTCATTTAAGCCTCATTGCCATATGTTAATTGCTCTTTACTCTTTAAGCTTTCTTCTAGATGTAATATTGTACTGCATAGCTACTTCTCTATAAAGAATAAAATCAAGAATTTCTAACTGAAAAGGGGGCATTTAAACTCAAGAATATTTTTTTTCCTTCTGTTATTGTTTTTCCTTGCCATGCCAAAAGCTCTCCTTAGCGTTTTCTAACCAGTTGAGCAGAAGTGCTTGATTCAGACAGAGCATTGCCATTTTCAAGACAGATACATTAAGGGTAGTTTCATTGTTTACCTGTTTCCACTGGAAAGCCTCCAGCTTTCTCTCTCCTGCTTCAGCAATGCTACAAAGAGATCCTCTAGAAACAGCGCTATAAACAGCAGCCTTTGTGACAGGAGGGACTTCATAAGTCACCTGGAAGTTCATGCCTCAGAAGCTGGGAGTCTTTCAGCTCACTGGCAGATGTGACTAATGGACTGGAAGGCTCTGGCTGCCCGCAGCGTCCACACTTCAGCCACCTCCTCTGAAAGGAGATAAACTTTGCCTACATGTGGACTCTTGTGTTTAAATCTCATCATATAATGTCATTCATCTTCTATCAATGCTACTTTAACTTTGGTTTGGCTTGGAATTAGGATTGAGTTGAATGGCTATAACGGAGAAAACTATTGATTGCTTTTGCTTTCAGTAAACAGTGTTGGTATAGAAAATATTGTGCATTTTATGTGGTTGTGGTGATAAAAATATGTCAAAATAACAAAAGTAAAGTGGTCTGAGATTTTCAAGTAAAGTATCTTTAAAAATGGATATTGTCTACTACTTAGAAAAACTTGCCTCTGAGTGGAGACATGCTAATTTTTTTCATAAATATTAGATTTATAGGTGGTTCTCTAGGCCTTTTCTAAACTTACTTTAAAAGTCAAATCTCTCTGTCTTCCTTGATACTAATCCTATGCAACTACAGAAAAATGAATTGATTTTCTGTATCGATGTGGCTATTTCTGCCCAGGCTGTAGACGGAAGACATGTTTTTTATTGATTTGGCCCTGAACTTCCCTGACTCTTGATGAGCACAAATGAAAGAACCACTCTGGAGGTAGTTCTGAATCAGCAAGGGAACTAGTACCACTGCCTTGGCCAGACTCTTGTTTCTTCACTCTATGAATTATACATTGGATTACCATCACAGTAATTAGAACAGGATCCAGCTATTAATGTATGACCTATAGTAAGAGGGTTGTTCCTTGGAGTGCTTGATCTCTGTATAATGATACAAGAAGAGATTTATAATATAATTGTAGAGGAAGGTTGACAGGACTGAATCCCTTAACAATACTGGAAGTGCTTGTGTGTGGGGGCCCCAGCTAGTCTGGGGTCTCTCTGGAATAGTTGGACTGTGCCAGGAACTTCTGCACACCGTCAAGGTGGCATACACGGAAGGAGAGACTGTAACACAGAATGGAAGTCTGGTCTCTAAAGTGCTGAGTCATTGTCTGACATGCGCAGTCTGTGTGTCCAGTTAAGAATTATGTATAGAGAAACCAATGGTCCATGGACATGTGTTGATTCTGAGGTCTATATAAGCCATAGTTTCTGATATAATAAAGGGGTTTCTGGTTCCTGTTCCTGGAGAAGATGTGTCGCTTCTTGTCCCATCCCGACTGTACAGCGACACTTGTGTGTCCAGATGATGTTGTGCTTGTTTCTGTCAGAAGACCAGATGAAAAGTGATTCAAGAGAACGAGGGACTATTAGCTGATGCTTAGAGCTATGTTAGGGCAGATTTGTGCAGTGTTTTCCAGCACGCTGATGGAAAGCAGCTGGGGTGCTTGGGTTTTTTAAAACTGTGGATACTTCACTTGTAAGCTTATTGGGAAACTGACTATTGTGGTACAGAGGGGTGGTTTGAAATTTATCCTCCAGGAGATATGGAGATACTAATAAAGATACAGGCCATCTACAGGACACTTTGCAAGACCAGGCATTTTTATGTGGAAAAATACTGTGTTGCATAAGGCTGGATTTTCTTCTCCGTCAATATCGTCAAATGGTTTCAGTGCTACTGCTCCTGATACCTCACATGGTGCTTTTGTAGCAGAGGAAGTTAGTGCTTCTTAGGTAACTTCTCCTGCTTTTTGGTTCATTTGTTCTTGACACACACACAGGCATGCATTTATGATAGAAGCTTGACTTTTTTGGAAGCTTTTGCGTTGATGACAGAACAAAACATGAGTATGTCTTTCAGAAAGAATAAAATCCTAAATAAGATGCTGTGTCATTCTCCAGAATTCATCCTTCCAGTAATGTGCTTGTTCTCCCTCTCCCTCTTTATGCTAGTAGATAAGATGAACTTATTATTTCAGCTTCATCATAAACTGGATTTACTATCTGGTTTTAAGCACAGCTAAATCACATTGTCAGCACACTCCTTTGTACTATCATCCTTTAAAAAAAAGTAAAAAATATCTTGATAGCTTTGTCATATCCAGCCAAAGGCAGAGATAAGGCTGAGCCATTTCTTGTATGTATGTAATTTAAAAATCAGCAGAGAATATTTCTTTTGCAGGAATCAATAAAGTATGAATATAAAATTGTCAGGTGATAGCAACTGTGTGATGCAGAGATTAGTGCCTTGTCCTTTTATTATCAGGCACTGTGCTCAAGCTTAGATACAACAAATCAGAACTAATATTATGCTGCATGGGCTTTAGTAGTATTGAACGAGAGGAGCTAAGGTTTATAAACCCCAGTCCAGCTGGGAAATATTAGGCACTACTCTAATCTCTTGATTTCTGCTCTGATGAGCTATGGATTCTCAGTCTAGTACTTGGTTGTTGATCATTGTTTACCACCAGAATAAGCCTTCTCCACGGCAACAAAAAAAAAAATTAATTGTAGTGAATTCATATTTGTACATGCTTATGAGGTAGCAGTCCTTTGTTTAGGTGCAGTTCCAGGTGGGCTCTTGGCAGATGCATCGATGAGGAAGCCAAGAGGGGCTGTGCAGTCTCCTGCTGGGAAGGGGAGTGTGACTAATTCCAGTTCATTAGGGAGGGAGCTCAACCAACACCTTTCCCTTCAGTCTTTGACAGTGGTGGTTGCTATGGAAACCTTCCCAGGAATGACCTCTTTTAGTGTTTGAATAAATAAGCTGAAAATTTTGGGGGTTTTTTCCTAACAGTATGTAATTTTCTTTGGGATAAGCAAACTATGAATGAATTCAACAGGCTATCGATCCAGCCTCTTGAAAATACATTACATAGATTCAGTGTGTTGCGTGCATCTCAATATGCCTGTTTGCTTGCCTAGAAAGCCTGTAGGCAAAGGCAGGGCATGGCCTGGATATTTGAACCCAGCGCAGAGTTGCAGTTTTAATTACTCTTCTGAAAGATCTCTGAATTACCTTGCGAAACATCAGTTAATACCTCAAATAATTAGCTTTGATAAATTGAGTGAGTTGGACGCTCCTAAGTAATTGCTTTGTTTCACTTGAGAGATTTTTGCATTTCAGTGGTGGGCTACATGACTTTTAAATCCGCTCGTAAACACTTTGAGAATAAATACAATAAGGAGTAGCTAAGGAGGTGTACTTGCCTTGCAAGAGTTGCCATAGTGAACTGGGGCAAGGAAAAGGGTTATGTTAACATGAGAAAGATCTCACATGAGCAGTGGCAGTATTTAAACAGGTAGGTAGGTATTAAAGTAAACTAGGAATTATCAGTAGAAGTGTAGAACATGAAAGAATCTCTACAGCTTGCCAAACCCATTTGAGGTAATGTTTAGTTCCACAGAACAATAGCATCTCACCTGTTCTTGTGTAGAAGTAGGCTTTGAGGAGATGAGCCAAAAATTACTTTAACTCTGCAAGTGGATCTCCAATTTCAAAAGTTCATAAAGACAACAATGGGATGTTATCTACTTGTGGGTGGGGGGAAATTTCTGTGCGCAAGCCAAGGTTCATATTGGCAGGCTAGACTTGATGAACAGGCACAGACATTTGTAGTCAAGCTGTAACATCAGACTGATGACTAGTCACTTCAAGAAAAAGATCCTTTTACTCAAGGTGCTGCATTGTATGGATAGGTTTGTTTGGTGTTCTCTGCAGTGTCTGGCATAGGCCTATCCTGATGAAGTTGCATCTACTTTAAAACACTCCAAGTTTTTAGGTAGAACTGTGAAAGCTGTACCTGCCACCTTCCAGCACTTGACAAAACATGCCAAGTCAGGATAAATGCAATTAATGTCTGGTGGAGTCTTTTTCAAACAACATGATAGCTTCTAGTTCATTATTCTGGAGATTTACATACAAAAGAAATAGGAAAGTGGTAAAACTGCAGTAGTGCTGACACCAGCATTAAAGATGAATGCTTAGTGCAGCAAAGTGATGGAGAGCACATAATTGTGTTCCAAATCACCTCATCCGAAAGACATTTTTAAGTGAAAAATTCATTCAGAGACCTGAATTTTGACTGTACTTCCAGTGTCATGCACTGTACAATGTAGCATAGAGGATTCAATTTATGCTATAACAAAATAACTCTAAAACAGATCACTGCGCCAAATACAATTTAACATATTAAAAGAAAAAGAGCAAAAACTTCTCAAATAGAGTTGACATGAGAGATTTACATAGCCTTCTTTCCCTTTATATGAATAATTTCTCAGAGATTTGCAAACCTGTTGAAAACTATTTTCAAAAGCTCTGTCAACTGGAATGACAGAATTATCAAGTAAATTGTGCTTTTCCTGAGATTTATGTTGTTTCTGTCGTGCCAAATTAATCTCCCTCTTTTCTCTACCTGAAAGTTCTCTTGTTCTCTTAGTTTTTTGTTGTTGTTTTGTTTTCTTGTCACTATTTAACCAAAGAAAACCACTTATAGCGATCTCTCAGCTCTGGGGGAAATGGCTGCTTTACCAGTTTAATAGTTTTACCTTACCTCCCTTTTAGTTTCTAGAACTGATTCCATTATTCTGGTTAGCTAGTACCTTTTAAAGACTGAATTAAAAGTAGAATCTCATAAATTGTTTTACATGATTCCATTACTCCATGTAAACAATCAGATAGCAGGCTTGTACTTAGGGAATTCTTGTGAATTCGCCTTCTGATAGACTTGTCCTTCTAACCTGTTTTCCTGAGTGGGAAGCGCTTGGTGAATTAAGAGAAGGTAAGAACTGCACAGAAACCAGCCGTACGTTCCTCGATCTGATAAAGACCCGTTATAACTCCCTATATGAAGGGACAATGCTTGTTCGGTCCCTGTGAAACCTCTGCTACTCTGTGAGTTGACTTTTGCTCGTTGTTTGGCTGCCTCCTGTTCTGGCACCTGGTGGTCCCCAGTGGGGTGCATGGTTCGGCAGGAGCCCGTGCCCACAGCACTGCTGCCCCCCACCTGCCCCACCTGCAGCTTCCTTCCCTCCGAGAGGAAAAACTGTTAGAAGCCTGGCAACATTTTTGATGTTAGAAAAAGTATAAAAATATCAATATAATTAATATTTTTGATCCCCAGGTAAATATAAAAAGTCCATATTTCTCCTGTGTGCGTAATAAATCTCGTATCTTTATCTGCTTTTAAGATTTTTGACAGGCTTGTTATTTTTTCCTTAGGTGTTTGCATTTTTTATAAACTGTTCCAGCCAGCATAAAGTTATATAACATTTTAAATCCTTCCTTTGTACTTGAAGATGATGGAATTGAAAAGTAAAGAAAAAAGTCCATCGCTGTTTTTCTGTAGGCTTTGCTTTTTTATATATGTTGGCTGTTAAGTTATCCAGGAATTGTTTAGACTATAAATCTGAGGTATTTCAGGGGAAATTATTTGTGTCCTGTTTATCAGTTGTAGTTTTCTCATTCCACCCATGAAGGCTTTTATTTAGAGAAACAACAGAACTCGATAGCACCTGCTTCTGAGTAATTGCTCCAGGCTTGGTCTGATGCTTGTGACTACTATCTGGAGATCAAAGTTGCTCTTTTTTTATTCTCACCATGTACAAAAATCTTCATCTTGTAGATTGTTTTGTGAGTATCTCATACAAGAGGCATGAGTTGAGTAAAGGAGCTAATTAGTAAAAATATGACATCTCATTTGAAGTCAAACCACATTTTTTGAAAGGAGTTTATTTATGAAAAGGGGAGGGAGGAAGGTTTCAGCAGCTTGGTGCTTCAATTTGTTTTGGAAAAAGGTGTTAGAAAATAAGAGTGAAGGCTACAGAGTAGATTGTGGTCATTGTGTGTGTCTTACTTTTGTTCACAAGTATTGATGGTTGAAAGAAAAATTAAGTTTTTAGCTCTCTCTTCACTGACAATTTCTCTACATCTGAGACTTCATGAGAATTACTATCTGCGTCCCCCCCTTCCACCTACAATTGCATATATTAAATAGTGTGCTTATATGGGACCTACACCATATGAGGTTTTACTGAAGGATGAATAAAAACATATAATAGAGCCTGGAATGGGCCTCTGAATAGCCCTATTTATCAAGTAAACATTTGAAAGCTGGAGTTAAACTAAAAGAACAGAACACGTTCTATCTAGAAGTCTGAATTTCATTGCTCAACAAAGTCAGCCAGATTTGAATAATTTCAATGAATACTTCATGTTCTTACTTTCTTGATTACTTGATAAGAAAGGGCAGAAGACTGGAGCAAGACTTTTATCTTACATGCCAAAAAGGATTTGTTTGTTTGTTTGACTGCAGCAGTTGAAGCGAAGGATCCTGGTGATAAAGCTATTATGTATATGTACTACAAAAGCATCTTACCTCAACCTGGAGCTTCAGTCCATTTGGGATTGTCATCATTAAGAGACACTTTGTTCCATTGTGTTTGAAGAGATGTCTGAAATGTGGAAGTGCTCTCTCATCACTTGCAGTTTTAAACAGCAGGAAAAAGAAAACACAAGCAAAGCATTTGGAAATAACAGAATTGTGAATGGTGCTACCAGGCAGATGCAACGTGACTGACAAACAGATAGCTTCTGTGTCTCGTACAAACAGATGTGTGCAGCAAACGCTCTCAGTATTCCATAAGGATCTGTGTACTTTGTTAGAAAATGCAGGCGATGACATGAAGCAATCAGCCGACTGACCCTCAAGCTGCAGTACAGCAGAAACCAGCCAGTGCTGTGCATTGTGGAGGGTATTCCTGTGGATGGGTACTGTGTGTGCTGTTGTATAAAAGTAAGGCATGGATATTATTGAAAAACAAGTATGAATATTGCCTTTTTCCAACATGCACCCAGTATCAAGTATTAAGTTTGTTTTTATGTTGGGTGTTTCCCAGCCCTCTGTTCAAGCTTCCAGTAGTTTCCAGTTAGTTCCCTACCCCCATCAAAGACTTTTTTTCTTGCTGTTCAGTTACAGCTATTTATTAAAATTATTTTTTTATTCTTCTGAATAATTTTATTCAGTTTTTTAAAACATGGGAAACGGGACTAATTTTTCATCCTTATTCTTTTTGTCTGGAATGGATGTTCAAAACAATGCTACAGATTCCCTTTGCCACCTAACAGCTGATTCAGAACTGAATTAATTCTTGTCATAGAATCATAGAATTGTTAAGGTTGAAAAGACCTCCAGGATCACCGAGTCCAACCTTTGTCCCAAGACCACCGTGTCAGCTAAACCATAGCTCTAAGTGCCACATGCAGTTGTTTCTTTAACACTTACAGGGATGGTGACTCCACCACCTCCAAGGGCAGCTCATTCCAATGCCTGACCATCCTTTCAGTGAGGAAATTTTCTGATGTCAAGTTTGACCCTCCCTTGGTGCAGCTTGAGGCCATTTCCTCTGGTCCTGTAACTCGTTACTTAGGAGAAGAGGCCAACCTGCACCTCACTACAGCCTCCTCTGAGGTGGTGGTAGACAGGGTAAGTCCTCCCTGAGCTTCCTTTTCTCCAGGCTAAAATCCACTTACGTGGATATCAGATTAATTTTAGACCTTAAAATTGGCAATCAGTAATTCACCTCCTTCTCAGTAGGTCTGGACCGTTTCAGATTATTTCATAAAAATAATTATTTTCTTTATTAATTTGTTGAAATGACTGTAGTTACTGTAAATAATCACACTACTTCAAAGTAAAGTAATTTTAGGATTTTTAGAAAGATTAGAAAGATTAAAGCACATGTCTATGAAGCAAGAATTTCTACCAAAAAATTCAGAAAGAGGAATTTTGCATAGTGTGCTTTTGCCTATCTTGAGAAGTACTGCTTGGGAAGCAGTGCCACAGCTGTTCTTTCACAGACTAATGTGAAAGAAATAATTAGGGTCATAGATTTTTTTTTAATCTGTTTTGAGCAGCATAAAATTTGTGAGGGTAGGTTACATCAGCTTGATTTATAGTCTGTGGCCACAATCTTGTTTTTTCTCCCTCGTGGGAGCAGTGCTTTGCTTGAAACAACTGGTTTATGTGTTTAGAAAACTGAAGTTGCTTGAGAATAAAGTGGAATATAGTGTTCCGAGGTATCTGCTGGATGCTTGCCCTGAAGATGCTGGCAGCGCTGTCTGCTTTGATCACTTGGGAGCCACACGTGTCTCGCAGTGGGTGACAACAGCACGCCAGTGTCCTCACCCACGTGTTGGCTCACGGTGCTGGCGCAGCCGCTGTCGAGGCTGCTGGGCCCTGCTCTCCTTTCAAACAGAATCAGACTAATTATTATTCCGTATCCTTGCCACTTGTAGGACTTTTCTGGTAGCAGTTACCCCCTGGCAGGAATCTGCCTCTGCATTTCAATTGTACTCCATCCTTTCTGTGCCCTACAGCCATTCAAAGAGATAATACTCCCCCTTTCCTCAGTTGAATTCTTCCTTTATTTTTGGAACCTAACACATCATATTCTCTCCTGAGATCCTATTTACAAACAACTAGTGTTCTAAATACAATAAAGCTAAAGGCAATTCAGATTTTCCCTGAGCATCATGCTAATGTTGCTTAAAAGTCTTAGATGTAAAAGATCCAAAAAGCTGCTGTGGGTTCTGTGTGTGTTTATCTGTTGTTCAGTCTCCCTGCTGGGATTTCCAAAGGGGCTGAGGTGCTGGAGGAACTACTGGAACTTTAAATTAGGATAATGTAATATTGTGACATGGGTGAAACTTCTCAGTTATTTCTAAAGCAATTGAAATATTGACAATGTACTGCCGAGGGTAGAAATGTTTTTCTCAGCTTTAGGTCCTCAAATGTTATTGTTTCCCTGTCTCAAAATTTGGAGTGGGAAGAGACTAATGATGGTCTTTTGATTTGGTCTCCCCCTTCTTAATTGGTTTGTTATCCCCTCTCATTTTCACTGAATGTATTCTTCCTCACACATTGCCAAAGATTATCTAACGATATTTAATTAGTATCTTTTACTGATTCTAGTGCTACCAAAATCCTTATTGGATTTCAGGATTTAGCTGGAAAAAAATAAATGTATAACCATGCAGATGCCTGAATTTTTGCTTTGTAAACCAGGCTGGAACTCAGCTGACTAGAAAATTGTGTAGATTAAAACTGGCAATTTGATTTTGTGTATTTCTTAAATGCTGAGAAACAACCAAATGACAGACCTAATGCTAGTTCTGGATTGCTATTTTGTTTTAATCTGAATATCTCATTTCAAGTTAGTCTGCTCTGTAAAAAATAGAACCAAATTTGGGAATGAGGTTGACTACAAGAACAAAACCAGTCATATCAATGTAGATGCTAGAAAGTATTTTCAGTTTAGTATAAGTAAAATGGCTAGTCAAGACACATTATTCTTTAGGTGCATGCTTAAAATTCTTGTTTTTTCCTTTGTGACTGTAAAATGACAGGTGCTTTAATTGCACCTGTATATAATGAGGCAGGTAGAGAATTTTTCAGTAGCTGTGACAGAAGAGTGGCAGACAATATGTGAAAGTCTTTTCCAAGTGATGGACATAGTCTAGAGTTATTGTTCCTTGGGACAAGTGATGCTTGTTTTCATAACAAATGGTAACATTTATCAAAGGCTGTTTGTTTACCCAGATGTAAAAAATAAAAAATCACGACCGTCACCATAGCATGGCAATACAGTCCAGCAACCCAGTTAGGAGGAGCAGCGCAGTAAGTGCACAAACAGCTGTGACAAGGGGCTTATATGCAAAATGCAATGCTCTGTGAGTGGCTGCAAACCAAACAGCTGTGTTACAGTGTTGATCTCTATTAGTTTCACAGATCCTGTTTTCTTGAAGTGCTCATGTGGTTGTTTGTCTATCTCTGTGCTGGTTACCAGCTTTTTGCTGGATTAAACAATCTGACATGACTGCGTATGAAATTGTGGGAGATTTAGAAGGAATTTGTTTGGTCCTTTCGTAACGCAGTTTTTATTTCAAGAAGAAGGTCCTGATATTTGATACATGTTTTGAATTGAACTTAATTCCCTGGAAATGGATTTCAGCTGGCTGTTATGAGCTCTGTCTGGTTTACTTTTATCTTCCAATTTCTAGGAAGGCTGTTAGACACTGCAGTCATAAGGGCCATAAATACAGTTTGTTAAGAGAAGAGAGAGAAGGGGAGTTGACACACAAAATGCATCTCCAATACCATTGCTTGAGGCTCTATGTAAAAATAAGCTTGGTATTTTGCAGAAGATAATCTTTGTATGTAGCAAAAGCATGGTTCTGCAGCCTTCACCATAGCTGATTTAGTCTAGTTACCAACTGGACTTTAATCTTCGAGTCTAGCAAGTGGACTTAGTAATAATTACTAACTTTAATTGATGTCTTACTGCAAAAGGAGTAATTTTCAGTGTTAGAAAATTTCTTGGAACTGGGTCAATTCATCAGTTGTACTTTTTTACACGACATTTTTGGCCAAGTCTCACTGGAGAACTCCATGCAGGTACTGTCTTACATGACCTACCCCGTAAGTTATTAAGGAGCATGCAAGAAGGGCACAATGGCAATCTCTTCTGGAGGGCATTGCAACTTCTGTCTGCTCTGAGCAGTCACAGCACACAGTGCAGCCTGCCAAGAGGCCACTCTGGAACATATAAGCATAAAATTAACTGTAAGAGTGTGAGTAATCTCATCCCTTTTCAGTGAAGCATTTAAGCACGTGTTTATGGTTAATGATTACGTCCAGATGAAAGCAGTAAGATGCTCCGTGATTAAAGTTAAACATATGTTTGTATGCTTTCTCGAAGAGGAATGAAATTATCAAATGCTTTAGTGCTGTGGGTCATCTCTCAGTACTGTATTTTCCAGAATTAACTATTAGATTCTCCAGTGGAGTTATTTTAAAAATGTTCTATATGTGTGAAGTTCAAATACATTATTCTTCTCTTACCTATCTGTTTTGGTCTGGATTTTGGTGAGATTGTTCACATTCTGCCATTAGAATGAATCCAGAGTGCTGATAAGAAGAATTGGGTTTGTTGAAGTCCAGATCTCAGACTCAGAATCTGACCCTGTAATGGCATATTAACTAGAACATTTTTTTACCAACTTGTTCTTTCTGATAAATAATTTTTGAAAGTGTTATTGGTACTTGCTTTTGGGTGGAAAAAAACCACATGCTGCTTTTTTGGGAAAAAAGGGAAGAATTGAGGAAAGGTACTGCTTAATCACTTTGAGTTATAATATTTTTTTAATGCGTTTTACGTTTTATGTCTTATATGAAATTTTCAACATGTTTCATTAAAAAAATTCAGCCCTTTTTCTTTGAATGTCAGGCTTATTACTATCTTATTAAGAGTAATTTCTTCACTTCATGAAAGTTTGCAGTGAAATATGACCAAACTTACATCTGATCTTCAAAAGATTTTCCCATTTGCTTTATCAATGTATTGTCTCTTCTATAGCGTTTACGACACAGAATGTTGTTATCCATGTAAAGTGAGGAAAGAAACAGAATGGTGTGAGACCCATACATTTTTTTTTGTTTTGTTATTAGCATTCATCTAGTGTAATCTATAAATTAAGGTTTTAAAATGTGGGGATTAAATAGAGGCCTAAACCCAAAGCAGGAGTTTCCAAAATCCTTGTGTGAAATTTCTTCAAAGCCTGGATCTTAACATGAACCCCACAAGGGTATGTTCATCTCGAGGTTTGCTTGTTCATGAGTAGATGCAGGTTCTACTTTCAGTCCTAGAACAAAACTCTCTTTTTTTGTCACTAAATGCAAAACAATCCTCGATGGGTTTCTTTACATAGCTGAGCTAGAAAGAGGGGTTAGAGTTCCTTAATTGTACTTTGGGACTTCCCACTGGCCAAGCCTGAATAGCAGAGTCCGTTATATTTCATCAGTTTGAAATCTCTACCAATCCTTTCCCAGGTGTGACCTGCTTCAGAGGACACCCACTGTGTTCTGACTACACAGGGGAGAAGGTGAAGTCAGGGAAGGAGAGGCTGGAATTTTTGAAGGCGTCTGGCCATTTTTATGAGCATTTAAAAAAAAACAAGGAAAAAATCAATATCAATATTTTTAATTCCTATATTGGAATATGGATAGGCAAGATATCTGTGATGACTTGTGGGCTTATTCCCCACAGGATCTCAGCTAGCTCTGCTGCCTTGGTGCACTGCAGAAAACATGCTGCATTAAATAGGTCTGATGGAAAGTGTGTTTTCATTGTGCATCAGTTTAGGATATTAATTCTTACTGAATCACATTCTGTTTCCTGGCTGCATTTACTAAATGCCACTATTACGTTGTAACACTATTACAGACTTTTATTCTAATGTTACAGACTTTTATTCTAGGTAAAACTGCTTACACAGTATTTGTGATATTTGGAGGCAGATGATGGGAAAACCATATTGGATAAAACTGAATTATGTTGCCAAGTTGTGGACTCTCAGTGTTTATAAACTGAGACCATAGAAAACAATTTAAAAGCAAAATTCATACTTTTGACAGCCTTCAGTTTCCATACTGTTGTCACTTTCAAAATAATGTTTCATATTCCAACACAACATTTGGTTTGGATTCTTTCTCAAATAAACATATTTTTTAGGTTTCTACTGTGTTTCTTGTTTATTTTTGTGGACCTACTTGTGCCTGTTTTCAGCTGAGTATGTTTGTTAACATTTCTCCACTGTGGACACTGGTGAACGGCTCCAGGGAAGACAACTAAATTGTGACAGGAGTTTTTGAGGCTCAGTTTGTGCTGTGACTAGAGACATGCAGACCTCTGTCCTACTGTCTGAGTGTAGGCTTCTCTCACATCCCGGGTTTCTCACGCCTAGGGAGATAGCTCAGCTTCAGGTGAGGATCTCAGCAGCAGCCTTGTCATGTTCTTGGAGCCCTCTGGGATTTTTGTCATTCCTCCCAAAAGGTGATCCTATTGCAGCAGCTGGTGATGAAGGACACCAGGAGCCTACTGGAGCTTTGTGCAGATTTGGACTTTCGTGTCTCCCATTTCTTTCTTGGTCAGTGTAAACCTCTTGGCATTGTTATAGACACAGCTTTTAGTTTAGTATTTCTTGAACTTGTTCAAAGAACAAGAATCATTTGTCTCTTTTGTCTTCCTGTGACTTGGAAGCACACAACCCTTCAGCCCACCTTCAGAAGGAGAAATTAGGCATGCCAAGATTCGGAATTGATAGCAGCAGCTCAGCTCCTCCAGGGCAGGGAATGCAGAAGTTACTGGTAACAGGTATTTACCTAACAAGGGAACTGTCAGGAGTGAGAGCATTAGTTCATCCAGCTCCTGGAACCAGCTGCACTTCTAACCCACAGTCAGAGCTTAGTTGCACTCCTGGCCCCTGAAGACCTGCTGCTGCTTTCGTACCCCAGAAGCATCTGTGTTTCTGTCTAGCTTGGAGGCAGGCTACTTCATATAATTTAATAGTGCACTAATGTACGAAGTTGATCTAGGTGTGATGGGGAAATGAAATAACCTGTCTGACACGTTATAGAATAAAGGATATATGATGTGGAGTTTTTGCCCCCTTGGTTAGTCATAGATTCATTTTGTGACATCTCCTTGTAGAAAAATGTTGCTGAGACATCTTATTCAGCAGAAATTGGTTAGTATAAAATTACTCCATGAATGCTTTGGAATGATTTTGAACAAGCAGGCGGAGCCTGTGCTGGATCAGCACTTTTATCTTGTATGACTGTATTGATTTTGATCCAGTCCTGTCAGCTTTAAAGCCAGATTTACTGTACTGACAAGCCACAGACTTCAAAACCCATCTTTATTGAAGGGAAGTGTAATGTGATATATGCAGAAGAAAAGTCATTAATCAATGCTGTCTTACATTTGGTCTATGAATGGAAGAAGTGTTGTAGTAAAGACTCCTAGGGCTTGGACTTCATTTATTTGTGTTCATTTTAGCCCATTCTGCCCCATACTCACTAGAGGAAAGTTCTGCCAGGATTCCTTCTATTGTTTATTTACAGCTGTAAAACCTGCAGCAAAGAGCCCATAACCCATAAAGCCAAACACCATTGTTTAAGGAAGAATTTCATTAAATTAAAGTTAGAGAAGAGGAAGATAGGGCTGAGAAAGAACAAGGTCTGGAAGATAACCTTGCGGAACAGGCATTGGTATCAGGAAAACAGCATCACAGAAACAAAGAGAAGAAATGTAGAAGAAAATCTCAGTCTTACAGCCCTGGCTTGTCATTTTTTTCCTGTCTGCTTGTTTAATGACTAAAATAAATCAAAACAAGGAATTTCTGGGAAAAAAAAGAAAAGTTCTTGTTCTATCCTATATGTTCCCATTCCTACTTCTGTTTTGTATTTTACTATTGTGCTTCTAATGCTATAATTGGTAGGAATCTAATTACATTGCATGAAGCTGTGTCTTTTTGAAGGAATAATTTACATTTAAACTCTTTTGGAGTGTACGTGTTTTGTCTTCGATGTCCTTGATTAGTAATTGCAGCTCTTGTTATAAAATGTTACATTTAAAGCAAAGCACTTTCATATTTCTCAGCTTACTTACATTTTCTTGGCAAGTCTTCTACTTGGTGAAACATTCTATAACTTGTCCTATTCAGGTAACCTAAACTATTTCTTTAAATATTCTCCTTTTCGTGAAAGTTGAGTAAAAGAAGTTCATTTATATGTTCGTGACAGACGCAGGATGAATGTGAACCCATTGACTTTGGGCAGGAAAAAAAAAAATCTGTGATCCAAAACCTTGTTCTGGGTGTGCAGATGCTCTTTGTGCTGTTAGAATGGTGTGGTTTTTTTTACTGGCTGTGCAACTTTTCATACACAGCTATCAACTGTGTATTTCCTATGCATATGCAACTGCGTAGTTTTTATTTCTCCCTCCTTTGAACTGGGGAGCAGAAAGGGTTTAAAATCTTACCTTGCTTCTTATGACTGATGAGCCTGTTTGTTTAATGCATCCCAGACATTGCTGCATCCATACTTAGCTTCTCTCTGCTTCAGCTTATTCCTTTGTACTGTTATTATGACAAAGATACTTTCCTGCATTAACTTTGGTGTCCAGGTTATACTAATGTTCTAGAAATATTTCTGTGTCTACTACATCTCAGTGTTTCCAGATTTTAGGTAAAGTTACTATATGAAGCAAATGAACTTTACATTTATTATCTTGTTAAATAATAGTCCATATTTTTATAAAGAAAGATGTAACTTGTTTAAACTTGTCATCTTCTGACATGAATAGGCTTTCTGGCATGTGTTCTTAGAAAAAGTGTGGAAAAAAGAGTATTAATACCACTGAAATAAATATCATTAGACATTTCAGCACTCACCTGATATTTCCCTAATTTGTATCAGAAGGTCCATGTAAACACCAAATGCTGGAAAATAGTTTATGAAAAGCAAAGCTTTGTTTGTTTATTCTGTCAGAGGTAAAATTAAAAAAAACCCTTGCCTGGACTTTCTCAAAGCAGCAATTTCAAAATTTGATTCATCAGAGAACAAAATAATCCTTTAATATATTGCTACATTTTCAGCAGGACTTTGTGTTTCCAGATTAATTTACATTTTAAATTGCCCTGAAAGCATTAATTTACTAAGCTAACATGGGAAGTACAGACCAAACAGCTATTTAGTTTACAAATATTACCATCTAGTTTCAGTGTAGGAGTGCTTAATGGGTTTCAAATGTATAAAGACCAATTGTCCTACAGATTTTGTATCCAGTCATGTTATTAATGTTGTGCTATTTGCAATATTAATTGTTATGTACATGATAAACACTAGTCAGCCATATGACTTAGAATGAAATCAGCCCAGTTGAAAACTGCTGTGCCAAAATTAGTGAAATCCTCCTAATTGGTCAAATGTGAGAACAACCCTGAAGAATAAATGCATTGCAAGCCTTGTGTAAATATAGAAATCTGAAAATATCAACGTCAATTTGATTTTTTAATTAATTTGTGAAGATTAAATTATGGCCACAGCCAAGATGTTTATGTGCATTTCTGAAGTACAGTTCTCTAGAACTCTGGCGCAACTCAAATGTGAGTACGTAAATAAATAAATCCCAACTGATGATAACGGTTTGCTTACATGCTAACATCTTTGCTTCCTTCTCCTGTCTCTGTTGTGTACTTTTATGTATGAAATATTTGCTCATCTTTAATCTACGTAGCTTTTTTGATGGGCACTACACAAATAGTCATTAATTGTTGGATCTTATTAGTCATCCAGGCAAAGGACAGAAGCATAAAAATGAAATCCTTTACTCCAGCAAAGTCTGTGGCAGAATTTCATGTGAGATAGTCACAAGTTTACAGAGCCTAACAAACTTTTTACTAGGGCAGTATCTTAATGTCCCCAAATTTTTAATCTTGTTTTTTCTCTGTCCTGTGTAGGGTGGTATGATCCGGTGATTTGAAGGTAGAAGGAAGCCATTCTTACACAGACTGTGCCAAGAATGTCCCTTACTGGAACTTGAAAAATGAATCCATCCTATTTTTGAGGGGATTGACAAGTGTAATAGCATTAAAATCCCCAGATATTGTGCTCTGTAAAAGACATGATATGCAGTTAGGGAAAAAAAAAAATAGTTGTAATTCTAAACATACTTGAAGATAGAATGGTTTCTGAGACCAGGCAGGTTAAAAGAGTAATGTGAGGACTCAGCAATGGTTTCTTTTCATGTGAAAACCCAAAAAAAGCATTATTGTGCATATGCAGCTTTGGTACTTTTACCCCTAAAACCATCAGTAATTTTTACAGAATATGCTGAGTCCTGAGGAAGCCTCTGCCAAAGGGTTCTGTTCTCCTTTTAATAACCTGAACATGACTGAAACCTCTTTTTACCACTCCTCTATCTGGTGAGTCTCAAAGTCTGGGGCTCTGAAGGCTGAAGGTAAATGAAAACTGTTTTGTATTTCAGCATTGTCCACATTTGCTCTGGTCTCTCTCTGTCATGTCTCAGATCATAAAGGCTGCTTGTGCCAAAGTTTGTATTTAAGCTTCAGTCTGCAGTGAGGAAATCACATCTGCGTATGTTTGATTGGAGGCTTTTCGCTTTTGATGGCTAAACTGTGTATGAAAATTTTGCTTAATAATTGATGCGAGTGCAAGTAAATATGATCTAAAGCTGTGTTACATGCAATGCCTCTCTCCCGTAGAAGAAGTTACTGGTAGGGTGGCTTTTTTAATATGCATTTCCAGAATGCTCTGTGGCAGAAGTTTTTTTTAAAATTAATCTGTAACAGACCAGATGACAGAGCTATGCCTAGACATTAAATATACCTGTAAGAAACTTTTGGATGGAAGTCTCCAACATGTCAGAAAATCAGATCTGTTTTCTTTAAACAAGTATTTGCATATAAATTTGGCACCCACTCTCTCCCCAGTATTTGGAAAAAAACGTATGATTTTTTGAATTTCATTTGGGTTTATCAGTAGTAAAAATCTTCTAATCCTGCTTGTTTCTGATGTGCAAGAGTATCTTAAACAAATAATTTAAATTTCTGACAGTAAATACAGAGGCGAGGAACGGATTAAATTTGTTAACCGATTAAGTACAAAGAGAAAATCAAATGCTGCCTATAGATACTTATATTCCCTTTGAAATTTTTTTCCTGCCTTTATGGATGCAGTGGACTCACAGGATTTAAAATGAAAGCTTTGACTTATGTTGTTTGTTGAGATGAAAATATTGTAGGTATTTGTAAAATTGTTTTTCAAATAATCCACGATTGGGTCTGAACTTGTTGTTTTAATTATTTATTTAGACCTTTTTTAATTTATTGGTTTTTTTGTTGGGGTTTTTTGTTTGTTTGTGGGTTTTTTGTTTTTTTGCTATGAATGAATCCCATGCAGTTGTTGCGTTTATCTCTAATTAGGAGTGCAGAGCACAGTAACTGGTAGGAACTGCTTTGTTCTCTCCGGGCACAAGGAGGATGTTGTTGTGGAAGGGTAACCTGCCCTGGAGTGTTCCCCCCTCCCCAGCAGAGTCCCCACGCCACTCCCCCGTGTGATCCATCACGGCAGGCACCACACGGGTTCGTGGGTTCTCGCTGGCTCTTCATTCCTGTGCTTTTCCTCTGAACAACTCTTTAACTCTTTTCAGGGAGTTGTTCGTACATTCAAAATGTGCTGAAAACACAACCAACCAGTGAGACTTACCAAAGTTTTGAGCTACAGTTTCTTCTCCAGCATGTCCAGTGAGATGAAAGTTTTAATGCCTGTTTTATTTCCTTGGTGCAAAGCTGAGCACATATAGCACCTTCTCCTCACAGAGGTGGCTTTTCCTGCCTGCCTGGGTATGTAAGGACACGTTCAGCCTCTGTGAAAGAAGGTTTTGATGTGTTTCAGTTAGTACAATTAATAATATATCAGTATGCTGTTATATTTCCTTCCTGTGTGCTCTGTGACTGTACTGCGTAGCCTTGAAGGGTAAGTCACCTATTCAAAATTAAAGTCCTTTGTGCGGAAATGCTTTCCCCCCCTGCCTTGATGCCCAGTGCTTCAGTCTCAGTAGGCGCTGCCCTTGCCACCCAGGTGTGCCCCCACTGGGTTTGATTATTTGAACATTCACGGCAAGGGATCTGCTAGCCATGTGGCCAGCCCAGCCCAGCCGAAGTTGTTAATGACCTTAATTACCTCTTGGGTCCCTTGCCAAGCTGCTGAGCAGCCTCAGCTGTGCCTGGGGGGCGGTGCCAGGAGATTGAGAACACCTGGATGGGGCAGGTGGAAGCATTTTTGCTGCTCTGCCTCAGTAAGAAACACGCCGGGGAAAGTGCAGGGGGACTTTTGGCTTCTCTTAAGGAAAAATTAAAAGTCAAAAGATGTTGGTGACCTAGAGCTCCGAACCTATGGAAAGGTTCAGGACAGGCAATGTGACTTGTGTGCTTTCACCTTCAGTGAGAGGAACTTGCCAATTTTAAAACGTGTGTGAGGTTACTGAAGGTGTTAGAGCTGGTGCAGCAGCCCTGGCTGGGGCTTACATTGCAGCCTGAGCATGAAAGAAGAGTAGCGTGTGGATCCTGTGGTAAGTGCGTGCTATTTTGTGTTGTGGTATTGTGATTTATTCTCTTGTTACAGCTGTGCTCAGGCAGTGACCCACAGGCTGTGTTTTATGAGGCTGTATTTGCCCTTCAGCCTTCGTTCCTTATGGGTCTTTTATGCTGAAATGAGGTCTGAATCCGTCGCTGTGGTAATGGCAGTAGATGTTGATGCTTGGTATGTAGTGTGTGCTGTGTGTAAATACGCTCCTGCCCTGCAGGGGTTTACAGTACAAGAGAGATGACAGCAAGAAAAGGTAAGTATTTAGTACAAGTCATGTAATCCACTGCCATTTGAAACCTGTAGATTTTTCCAGAAACAAGCTGTAGTCCCTGGCAGTAGCAGTAAGGAGAAAAGTTCCTGTGGGCATGTCTGTGTGGTGCCTGGGTAGAGGAATATGCTACTTCTGGCTTTGCCACCAATGTTTGGAGCATAACAAAGAGTGATGGTTGTGTTCTGCCTTCTTACTAGTCCTTGTGCTCTGGCTTTATGTGTCAGTCGCAGACAACTTGTTGTAATGTCAGGTGTGACTGAAGGCACCTGCACAGCGACTGCAGAGTTGCTTTTGGTAGCAGATTAAGGAAATTTGGGACCTCGTGTGTCCTGCCGGATGGTGGTGTAAAGGCTTGTCGTAAATTGTGTAACATCAGCTAAATGCAGCTCATGAGATCACCCACACTGAATTATTCTCGTGATGCTGGGTAAATATTGATGTTTGTAAAATATAGCAACTAGTGGGTGTTGATATTTAATATGAAAATATTTTAATCTCCTTATTGTGTTGATTTCTTCATAAATGTTAAAATATTACCATAGTGCCCCTTTTCACAGTATCAAAAACATTGAAGAAATTTACTGTACAGACTTTGAATTTCTATGTGTTGTTGGTGAAAACTATGCAACTGCTTTAACTTTCATGAACCGTAGTCTTCCATTTCTGGGACTCTTCCTCTAACTTCTGCCCAGACAGTGTGTTTCAGTTTAAAGAGTGATGAGAGGTGAATGCAGAGATGTGTGACCACCATTGCCGTACATGATCACCATATGTACCACCTTCTGTGGCTATGGATAAAGCTGTTTGTTCCCTTCTGTTTCAGCATAGCTGTGTGACACATTTGAAAATGTAGCCTTATGTAAACTCTCTTATATGTGGATCAGGGATACAGTTTTGCCCACTGACACCTGAAACTGGGATAAAGCAAAGCATAAAACAGAAATGTATGGATCAAGTTTGCAAATGAAGGGCTAGCTTTTAATCTAGCGTACAGCCCTCACCTAAGGTACTAGAAATGGTATAATCCTGGAAAAAAAGATATTTTTTGTTTCTGAGGGAAACTTATTCTCTGCAGCTTTTTCTGAATTTTAAAAAAATGGCCATTTCTACACAAAAAAAACCCTGTGCAAAGCCATCCTTTCTACAAAGCCAGTACGGTTCCAATGGGTTTTTGTTTTAGGGAGAAAAGAAAATGTGTTTACATTTCCCTTGAAGAAGTTTGTGCCCCTTCCATTTTTCTTCTCAAGGTAACTCATTCAGATGTGAAAATTTCTCAGATGTGTGTTTTATACTGAGCAGAACAAATCACCTGTGCTTGTAGAGAAAAATACGAGGCTAAGCAAGTTATTTGCCCATGTTCCTTTTTCTATATCATTGGAGTGTGAATTTAAAGTGTATTTTGCTTAGCTGACAATTCAAATCTGGAAAAGCAAGATTCATTCTGTGTGATTTAAGATTTTGTCCACTTTGTATAGTCTACAATAAAAATGTGCATGACTTAAGAGATGAAGCAGAACAATTGATCAATATTTATATATAAATGTTCTTTATAAACTATTTTTGAAAATACTGTTACGTTAAAGCTTTTAATGAGAAAATCCTGAAACATGTCTGATACAATGCTCTGCTAATGGTCACAGTTTCTGAAAGGAGGTTTTACAAACTGCATTGCTTTGTCCTCTGTTTTTGGTTTTGTGAGGTTTGGGGGTTTTTTCCTTCCTCTATCAAGCGCTCTTTAGTCATATGTGATAGCTGAGAAGTCAGGGCAAATGAGTAATTGGAAAGGCTATAGAGGATCAAACTAGCAAACTAGGGGCTAGTTTCCAGGTAAGGTACAACCTTCAGCAAGGATTGTGAAAGAGTAATCCTGGGAAACACTTGGAGAAAAACATTTCTGAATTACAATTTCATCTGTGCTACTTGTTTCACTTGAGATTGGCTAAATTAAGTTACTGTTGGGAATAGATTATGGAACTTCTTCTACACAAGTCTTTATAAGCTCTCCTTTTATTATCTGCTCTGCAGTGACAGGAAACTCCTGGTCTTCCTTTTCTAGGATTCAAAGTTTATGTAAGAAATTCAGATGTATAGTGATTTATCCTTCCTCTCCACTTCCCCTTATTTGAAAAGACTAGTTGTATTTGGGGAGGTCTTTGAGGATCAAGCAAGGACAGAGAGCATCAATGAAAAGCATGGATTTTTATCTGAAGTTTGGAGTTTTTCAAATAGTGTAAGCTTATGAAACTCAAAACACAGATAAAACTTAATCTTCCCTGTGTTTATGAGTATTTAAAATAGGTTAACTCCACATCATATATTTAAATAATATGAAAAAATAAAATCCCTCCTAGAGAGCAAATATAATATCCTAATGAATGCATCTAATATCCTGTGTGGTGCTCAGCATATCATCGTAATTATTAAAGAGACAGAAATGGATGCCTGAAGAACCCCTCATGTGTGCCCCATGCTTCACTAGAACTCACAGGCCTGTCTTGTAAATGCTAATTAAAACTATATTGCAATACAGAGAAACATTGCAATAAAGAGACGTGATTCAGTGCTAACAAGGACCTGTTAATGTTATTTCTTGTTTATGATGGAGAGATTTAATCATCATCATCTAATGTAGTGTCTGTGCTGTCGAACATGTCCTGTAGGAGCTGTGCAGGTCTTTGGACTTGGGTTTTTTCCTGTAAATGTGTTGGCTGGCTGCTCCATTAGTTACCAAGGTGCATATTTAGCAAAAGCTATGGGAACATTATGGGAAGGGTAGAATCATTTTCTGAGTCTTGTTCACCACTAGTTGGGTGATGTTAAGTGATCACATGTAATAGGTGAAGCATCAGTCATGGTGATAGTAAACTTAAATGGCTGCCATAAACAGGGGTTCTGTGCCACAAATAGTGATGCTAAAAATGTGGTCACAGTTCAATCACAAAAACATGAAAATCAAAATGCAAGAAAATGTATCTTAAATCAAGGAGATGATCAAGCAGTGGTACAAAATGTGTTCTTAACAAACGTGGTACTTGTCTATTTCCAATATACTGCAACATTCAATGTACATAAAAAGGGAAAGCCTTAAACATCTTTATCTACACATTTTTAATAGCTTTTTAAGTGAGAGAGAGGGAAAAAAACTAATGTAGGAAGATTGTGAATGAAGTGTGGAAAGATAGTCTTGTATCACTTCTGACTTCCTCATACTATAGTGAACAGGACAGGAACCAAATGCAATAGTATTGAGTTCTTTCTGAGAAATGTTTAATTTGTCTGCTTTCCGTAGGGCCAAAGGAAGTGTTACTTACTGCATGGAATAGAAGTGCTGGAATTGTGAAGTCAAGTCCCAATACAATATTACTTTTCCACCTGAAATGTATGGTTTATGTAGCTGGCTTCTGCCATAGCTGCTCTGGTGCTATTTCTGTTGCCAATTTTTACACATCCTGTTGTGGGGCAGGGGTTCTGCTAAAGGAATGAACTACTGACAAGCAACACTTATATGAGACATACTTGGATTTTTAGGCTGCCATGCAGAGAAACCACCCAGTATAAATTCTCTGGAGTTAGTTGTTGTTTTGTTGGTTTCCCCCCCTCCCCTGTATTGTTTCTGATACTGTGTTCTTGGCTTCTTTATCTCTTTTGAGTACAACAGCTGAGTTGGTGTAGAAAATGCTGTAGTGCAAATTCAAAGACCGTTTTTTGTAAAGCGGCATAATAAAATATTTACACGATTTGATGTAATGAACTAGGCAATTATATGTGAATTGTACTATCTTTAGTTGGTTAGAATAGGCAGCCTGCAAGCATTTACAAAATCTCCTGCAGCATAGTTTCAAAACCATGTTTTATGGAGCGAGAATATTGTTACCTTCTATGTAAGGTTTCATTTCATCACATCACAATGGAGCACACAAATATTTACAGTTGAGCTTTGGAAAAAAGGAGGTTAAGAATTGTATTAAGACTTACAAATGAGCTTATATAAGGATGTGTGCATTTTAAACCTATACGAGATGCAAGAACAAGTAATGAGCTTCACGTATTTGAAGGCTGTGGACAATTTCATGTTCTCCAGTTTCACCTGTCTTTCAGCACTTTTGGTGTGAAACTGCTGGAACCTCTCACCTTCCCTGCCTAGCTGACCGTCTTCCCAGAAAGCCTGTTCTGCCTGGCTGTTATTTAAAGCTTTGACTACTTTCTTCTTGCAGCTTCTGTGCTTGTGTTATAAACATGCGCAAGTACCAGCAAGTACAGTGTTTATTGGCCAGTGAACTGGCCAGTCTTCTAAGGTCAGGATAAGGATTTGTCTTCACAGATGTGACAAACCCGGAATTCTGCACCTGAGATGGGGCAACCCTGGACGTATGTACAGAGCGGAGAACGAGATGATGGAAAGCAGTGCCACAGAAAGGGACCTGGAGGTCCTGGTTGATGGCAAGTTGAATCTGAGTCAGCAGTGCCCTGGCAGCCAGGAGGGCCAGCCGTGTCCTGGGGGCATCAGGCAAAGCTTCGCCAGCCAGGCAAGGGAGGGGTTTGTCCCACTATGCTCTGCACTGGGGCAGCCTCACCTGGAATATTGTAGGCAGTTTTGGGCACTGCAATATAGGAAAGATGTTAAGCCATTAGAGAGTGTCCAAAGGTGGGCACCAAAGATTGTGAAGGGCCTTGAGGGGAAGCCATGTGAGATGTGGCTGAGGGTGCTCGGTCTATTCAGCTGGAGGAGACTGAGTAGATACCTCAGTGCAGTTACGACTTCCTTGTGAGTGGAAGAGGAGGGACAGGCACTGCTCTCTTTCTTCTCTGTGGTGACCAGGGACAGGACCGAATGGAATGGCCTGAAGTTGTGTCAGGGGAGGGTTAGGCTGAATATTAGAAAAAGGCTTTTCACCCAGAGAGTGGTTGGGCACTGGAACAGGCTCCCCAGGGTGGTGGTCAGAGCACCAAAGCTGACAGTTCAGGAAGTGTTTAGCTTATACTCTCGGGCTCATGGTGTGATTCTTGAGGATGGTCCTGTGCAGGGCTAAGAATTAGACTTAATGGTCCTTGTGGGTCCCTTCCAACTCAGCATGTTCTGTGATTCTGTGAAGCCTCATATGTTACTCAATCCTTCATTTATTAGGCAAAGGCATGCAAATCTGGACCAATAAGACTATAATCTGCTTCCTGTTTTGTATTGGAAAATGAGAGAGAATTCAGTTTCACCCTGTAAGTCCAGAGAGAGTGATCTAACAGTGCAAAAAGCAATTAGCTAGTTCTGCTACAAATTTATTTTTGACTATATAATAGTACTGAATATAATCTATTCATTTAGAAGTGTTTTTCTGAAATAAGGAGAGGAAGGACCTTAAATGTTAGTACTGAGACTGCTGGTTCTGTTATGGACTTCTAATATAAAGTTGCCCAAATACTTTAATGTCCAAACTGCTCAGTTCGAAAAGAAAATTGATTGATCTTTCATCAGTCTTTGTCTGTATCACTTTTACTCTAACACTGTAATCTTCTCAATGCAGAAGGTAAAATGCTTTGATCTCCCTGTTAGCCACTCAGCATTGCTTTCTGAAGTTACAATCAGCTGCCTTGTTTGAAGAAGTTAATTGAGCCCCTGAATGCAGCTTCTTTTTGTGCAGAGGAATTTTGCTTAGATGTCTAGTCTGCATTCTCTCTCTGACTTTGATTGTGTAGAGGGGATGCGTATGCAAGTATGTTTGTTAAGAATTGTGTCTAGCCTTATTTATGAATGAAACGAAAACGGCCTGTCTAAACTCCTATCAATCCAGTAACCTGAGATATACTTTCATATTTTAAATTGTTGTAAAATTATCATAAATGGGACCACTGACCTGTTGAAGTGTATGCAATTAGTACTGCAAGGACATCTTAATGAGAGTTTGATCCCTTGGACTGTTAGGCTTACCTCCGCACATGGATGTCTTTCTCTTCTGCAGCCTCACTGAAGGAGAATGCCAAAGAGTAGTCTGTGGAAGAATGTATTAAGGAAGTACTGGCCTTAATTTAGACTTGTGAAATGCTTATTTCTACTGCATTCTGATTAGCTCAAAACTTTGAGTGTCTTTGATTTGCAATATATGCATTTACAATGGAAAAATGGGGAGCAGGCCTGATGGCAGGCAAGTGTTGCATAATCATTTACCTGAAGAAAAGTTAAATTTGTCTGTGAAACCATAGAAATTGGATCCACTGAATCTCTTACTGGCCTATTTGAAGTCTCCAGCATGCTTGAAAGAGTTGGTGAATGCTCCAAAAATGATAAGTATTTGTAGAAATTTACTCCAGCTTTGATCCGTGCTCTGGAAGAACTGTGCACACCTTCAGGAAAATGTATTCATTTCTTTTGATGTTTCATTGATTTTTAAGTGAGAACCTGGAAAGTGGTGGAGAAGCAAAACCTCTTCATAAAAGCAAGGAAGGACTAAAGAGCTTTCCTAACTTTAGACAATGAGGAGACAGAGGCTGAAGGGGATTTGTATTTTGTCTGTGGTTTTTTTTCTTCACACAATCTTATGTTTGCATTTTATGCAAAGCATTATCAGTGATGAGCATATTCTTAAACCCCAAAGAGCGGCAAGAATTTAACAGTGCAATGCCAAGAGATGCAGAATGGTTAAGTCATTTATGGAGCCTGCTGATTTCTAAGGGCTTTTGTAGCCAAGCAGAAATAGGCAATAACCTTTAGGCATTATTAACACTGACTTGATTTCATTTATATTGCAATGAGATAAACTGATTTTTTTTATTTTTATTTTACAGTGTGAATCATGGCATATATATTCTTTCTAAACTCAACAGAAATATGAATATAAATAAAATAACTGTTAAAAAGAGTTAAGCCATTCTATAGTGGAGAATTAACTATGTGCTGTGAATTACAGAGTCTAATGGAAGCTTTCTTGTATTTATTTTACTATGTTTTAAAAACATCAATGAATTATGAAATTGTCTAACAGTTGATATTTAAAAATCACTCAAATTCTGGTTTGTCCCTTTATAGGTTAATAGCTTAGCTATAAGTACATAGCATCCATGAAAAACAAGGACGTTTATCATGTTGGCATGGGCTAGATATTTCTACTTAAGTATATGTGAGAGCAGTGAGACCTACTTTGGGCCGTTGGTGAAAAGTATGGTGTTTTTATACCATATGGTGTGGTTGCAGGAGGCTGATACAAGCAGTATAGTCAGTCACTGGATAATAGTCTATTAACACAAAATGAGATTATTAATCATGTCTCTAGTCCTTTGGAATGTTTGCCATGCCAAATTTGAGAAATATGAAGTACTTACCTGCAGGTTCATTCCTTTTCATCATCACTTTTTCTATATAATCAAGTATAACCTTTAATTCAAGTAATTATATGAAGAGCTCAAGTAGACACAATGGTACTTGGAGACTGACACATCCATTGCATGAATTTAGCTTTAAAACTTCTGATACATAGTCCCTGATATTGCCATACACCTGGAGGTTTCTTTTTTAATTGTTGTGTTATTGAAAGCATTAATTAAATTACAACTTGAGAATGCTTATGACATTTTACTGATTATTTGTAAGACTTTCTTGTAGACAGGGTGGTTTCTTGCTAGGTATATGAAGCTTTTGCTTTTTTGTGCGTGCTTGCAGTGTCTGCCTACACTGACTCATCTTTAACATGTTCTAGATACTTTCTTATCGTCCACCGTGGAGATGCAGCAAATCTGCCAGCTCTCCCATGCGTCTGAAGCAAGGAGGCATCTACACCATTCAGGTCTTAATGGATCTCTCCTTTTGACTAACATGGGTTCAAGGCTTTGCCTTGAGTTGTATGTATTTATAAGAATTAGTGCAGTGTGACATCACACCTGGAAGTGGTGTTCTAATACAATTAATAGTGCTACAAATAGCACTGTCTGTGACTTCAGACAAGTACAACTGTTCTCATCATTGTGTTCTGAGACAGTTTTTGTCAGTATCAGTTTTTTTCCTTGTACTCTATTAATGTTGTGCATGTTCTTACAGATTTCTTTTGTTTTTGCTGAATGCCACTAGTGTTACCTTACTTAAAATTTTGCAGTTCCCCAATGTAATCAACTTCCTCATAATTTTTGATCTGCATTTCTGAGAGAAGGTACATTTATGCCACTTCAGTCCCACTCCTCGTTTATTTTAATGTTCATCATTCTGTCAGTTTTCCCTATTAGAATATGTCATCTTAGATCACATAAAGCTCTTTTTCTTGGACAGATAGTGAAGCTAAGCTCTCTGAACTGATCTCTTAAAAGATAAAATTGAATGCATTTCTGAATTGGTGTCTTTGAAGTCTGAGTGTGTTAGGGAATAATAAGATGTGGAGTCATGGGGGTTTGCCTTGCTTGATGGGTGAATTCTGTTGTGTGTTGTTAAAATGCAGTGGCTTATGAGGTGCTGAGGGTCTGTCTGTGCTGCTGACAAGTATGAGTGTAAACCTAACCTAGCTAAGGTTTCAGGAACAACTTGACATAACAGTTTCAGGCTCACTGTATAGGGGTAAAGCCCACCCAAGATATGGCTAAGAAACTGTGGCTGTAGGAAATTCCATGGTACTGCAATTCAGCTGCAGCTGTTGTGTTATTAACTGGAGGTTTGCAAAAGTGACCTGGACTAGATCTTGCCACGCTTTCTGATGTCTGCTGAAGCTTAGATGGAGTTAATGCTTCTTGTCTGTAATTTTTGTTTGTTCTGACAGCATAGTATCCTCATGGCGTTTTAATCAGATAAGGATAAATTTTGCCAATATCAATAAGTAGTAAGAGAATGCTTGCAAAGAATAAGAATGTCTGTCTGGGCCAAAGCTAGTAAAGCTTATTTACAAAAGCTTTAAGTTTGTGTTCGCCTGAAGGTTGTGGAGAAGGACACAGTTGTTTGTAAGCATGTCAAATTTTATGTGTCCCAGATCTTTGAATGTAAGGGTTTGGTGCTGTGAAGGTGTAAGTGCACCAGTGGATGGATTTCTGTTTCCAAGGATTTTTATCTGCCCTTTCAAAAGCCATGCATTTATTAACATACTTTGGAAGAACAAATAAGGAAACCTCAACAGTGAGCAGAACCTGACAATGCAAAATAAGTGTGAATACTTCACTGCTGGAAAGATAATTCTCTAATTAGCCTCCAACCATTCAGTGATTGAAAATTTGTGGATGCAAATAATCTTCAGATTATTTAAGTCACTTAAAAATAAAATAAAAGATTCCTGCAGAGCTGGTAGAACTTACTTGTAGCTGAGTTGTTTCTGACTCTGGGTAATATCTGTCAGGAGAAAAAAATGTAGTCATACTCATTATCTTAGACACAGTGTGTGCCAGACTGATGAAATAAACACATGCAGAGGTAATTCTTTCCAGTATTGAAATGTGCATGATTTTTGGGAGAAAAAGAAGGGATGGAGAGAGGAAGGGGATCAGGAAAATAATACACTGGCCTCTTACATTTTCCTCTTGTTGATTCTTCATTCCTCATTTCCTCAAAGCCTCTACAGCTGGTGGCATGCCTGTCATTGGGGTCTCTCTTGCATAGTGACCATGCCTTTTAGATAAGAAAATGTGCTCCTTTGTCTCTCTCTCTGATGGAGAGGCCACCTGTCATCGCCCACAGTCTGCTTAAGCACTTGGAGTTGGGGAATTATTTCTTTCAGCTTTTAAGCCTGAGGTTAGTTTTAGCAAGATCTGCTATGGCCAGACTCTGAGTATAAGTTAGTGTTTTCTGGCTTACAGAACAATGAAACTTTCTTCTTGTCATTTAGTGTATGCTCTACAACACAAAGTGTTGAGGGTCTTGGCAGCCGAAGTTTTAAGTGGCTGTTAAATCCATTGGTGCTCGAGTTTCAATTATACATCATCAACAAGGAAGCCAGTTGGATGTGACGGTGGGATCCACATTGCCTACTGTGTTTTGGCAGTACTAGCACAGCCTAGGACCGTCTTGCATGTCAGACCTGGGCACAGGATAAGCAGCCTGCCAAAATCCAGGTTGCCTGAGCTAAGAATAGCCCCAGAAGGATAGCTGGTGTTGGATGGAAAGCAACGTTGAGCTGTCTTTTGGATGTGGTTTGCCATGTGCTAGGGTACATGTGGCATGGCATTGCATGGGTGAGGAGGAGAGTCAAAGCAAACAGAATAGAATGCTCAGTTTCGTTGTGTCCCTGTTGCTGCGGAGGTGTATGACACTGCAATTGAGGTTTTCAGCCAGAGTGCATTGTCTGCTCGAAGAGTGTGTGTGCAGAGAAAAATCATCTCAGCTGCAAGAGTGGACAGGCATAACTCAGAACAGGATGTGTCTGAAGGTGGGACATCCTGTTAATGGCCTCTGGCCCTGTCCCTCAGAGTTGTGAAAGAAAAACTGCGTAGTGGCAAAGCTTGAGCAATGGTCAGGGTCATCCCTGAAGACCTGGACATGGGCACAGACACTTCTGCATTCACGTGCTCTGGATTCCCTTGGGTTTTCTCCAACATAATACTTTATTGGACCAAGGAATCTTTTTAATGCTAGGCAGTTTATGCCTGGAATTATATACAGTTTGGTTAGGAAGGGCATTACAGTCCGTCACTATGTATTTCTCCTCAGTGCTCATGTCAGGCCACACCTGTATGTTGGAGTTGATGAGTAGAGCTTTTTTTTGTATTTTTATGGTCAAGGACATCTTACCCTACAGCTTTGCTGGTAACTTCTTTGGTCTCAGTTGCAAGGCTTGTAATGTAGGTGCTCAGTTTTCAAAATATTGTGGTCATTGTCCCTCTCCTGTTACTATCAGGCAAGAGGATGGTGCCTATCCTGGAAGTTGGCAAAGGTGGGTGTTGCTCAATATAAGCATCGTAGATGACGTTACTGTAAGAAGACTTCTAACCAAATGTATTTTTTCTGATGAAAAAATTGCCCCCTACTGTATTGCTTGTAAATTTGTAATTGCTTTTAATATATAAAACATTAAAAAAATCTGATGTAGTAAAACCAGATATAGGCATATTAAATTAGAAGAGTTGAACATTCATTATAATTATATTTTAATTGTTTTATGATCTTAAAACAACCATCTATGTGATTGAGAGATGGGTGTTTGCAATATTAGACAATGGCAATATTAGATCAAAGCTGTTTGCGTCTTCAATTACCCTGTGCAGTATTGCTGAATTTTCAATTATGTTAGTAGTACATTAGCAGAGTTGAGTGTGCTGCCTCTTCAGTGCACCACCTGCTCCTGTAGTTTCATGTAATCTGCAGTGCAAGAGAGCTCATTTGCTCCAAGGAAGTGGAACTGACATTATTTAACTGAGGAAGAATCAATTTTGATTTACATTGTACTTTTCAAGGAAAGTAGCATGTAAAACCATCAGCCTTGTTTCCTAGCAGGTTCAGATACAGTTACTTGTTCTATGTAATTACAAAGAAGTATACAGAACTCCCTTGCATGGTGTCACGCTCTAATCTTCCTTCATTAATTTGCAGGATCTTGTTCATCCTCTCAAGTAAGGGAGGAAACAAGCCCACCTTGGATTTCTTGCACAGCAAATACTGTTCTGGTGCAAAGTTAATACCTTAACATTTCTTTCACTATATTCTGGTTTAGTAATGATTTCTAGTCTCAGTATATGCTGTCCTCAGCTAATAGAGTGAAAAGTCTCAATTTTCTTCAGCTTTTTTTTTTCTAAACTTTCTGTCAGAAATGTCAATATGTTCTAGCTTTCATTCCCTGTAATGGATGATACAAGAAATGTGGCTGCAAGCAGAAAGAATCCATTTTCATCCAGACCACTTTTCCTTCAATCTTACCACAGTGTGTAGCCTAAGGACTATAGCTAGATGAACGTTTCATGTTACATACTTCATAAAAGCAGCATAAGTACTTTAAGCCTCGAATTCTGCAGTAAATATGAGGCAAAGGGTGTTCTCTGTGCGAAATCTCTAAGCAGCTTCCAGGTAAAGTTTGACTTCTTTTTAGATATGCTCAGTTTGATTCTCTTTTGAAATTCAGTAAGAATAAGACCTTGAAGCAATTTTAAGGGTGATTTGCCCTTTGTTATGTCCTCATGACAACTCATTTCAGAAATGCTTTTATTTATCTAGTGACAATATAACACACCCTTTATTTCCAGAATTCTTCTGCTATGGTCTTAATCTATAAAGCTTCAAATCTTTGTACAAAGGTGTCTTCAAGACTAAATGACCCCTCTCTCCTACCTTGCCATGGGAGTAGTTTCTGCTTTTGACCTCATCACACCAGTGAGGCTTCCAAAATCAAGTTCCACTGAAGAGGGTTTGTAGTTGTAAAAGGCTGTATGTTTTTATTCACTCTTGTCCCTTAAAGTGTGTTGGTTCTGGGTTCGTTACTTCAGATATCTCACCTAAACAGTCTTGCATGGTCACTGTAAGATACATCAAGACAATACTGAATTTCTTGTGTTTTCATTTAATGGGTAAGGGTTCCAAATTATGAATCTCAGAATGGATGAAGTAAATTAAAAGGAAAAGTGTTTCCCAGCAGTTTTCTCATACAGAATAGAAATATGCATGGAGGACTTAATTTAATACTTCTTCATAATCAGTGGCTGCAATCATTAGGCAAACAGTATGAAAATTATATTTGCATATACTTTTAAATGTGGAATAGAGCAAAAAGGATTAGAACCAAAATGAAGAATGTAACAGTAATGTATATGCTGAACAAAACTTTTAGGAGATCAAAGAGGAAAAATTATTTTGAAATAGATAATTATAGATTTTTTTAATAACTATTCTTGTTTATAAGTAGGAAAACTGTCAGCCTTTTAATGAGAGCATGAGTGCAAAGTTGAAGTTTTAGCTGGTTTATAAGAATGTCTTTTTCAATGTTTCCCATTTTAAACAGTGTGTATTACTGCTGCAAGTCAGATCTGAAAATTTGACTTCTGTAGACATAAAAATAAAACTCAAACCAGCTCAAAGTCTGTATTCTGCTTCCATGAGCTTAGGATCTTTCTAGAGCTGATTAGAAATAAACCAGTCTGTTTGCCTTTGGCATGATCCACGCATTCCTCACTGCTTTTGTGAATCAAATAAAATTTCGCTCTCTAAATAGAAACACTGTTGGAATCACAGCTCGCTTGCTTCTAACATAAGTGGATCAACATCTATATGTGTGTGCACCCATTGAGATTTATGTTCCCGACTGTTGGATTGCAAAACTATGGGATTGCATCGTGTCCATATGTTGCCTAACCCTTCCGTTGGGGACACTTGCTATGCTTCAGTGATTTTTAGGATTAATGCTGAGGTGACTCATCACCCTTTGTTGTGTGGGTAAACTCAGAACATACATTGTAGCTTCCAAACGTTCCCATGGGAGTGGTGTGTTACTTTGAGGTCACAGAGTCTAGGAATTAAAAAATGCAACAAAGCATATAAGGCAGTTGACTTTTTAAAAAACCTGATCTAAAGTGCGGTGGAACCTTGCTGGTGTGAAAGGGGGGAATTAACGTGTTGTAACAGCAAACCAGAGCTGGATTGGAAATGGTTTAAAAGCTCATTTTATGGATGTGCCTCTTTCACAAAAATCATGTGACTTCTAATGTGTTGAACTTGCTTTTCAAAAGTAATGTGAGATTTGGATTCCTCTGTATGTTAGTTTAGAAGATTATTATTATGCACAATACTATATAATGGTAATTGCACTTGCTATTTCTATAGAACCTTTCAGAAAGACAAATGCTAAGAAAATCATCTGTTTTACTTTAGATATATTTGGTATCAATCACGTGTGATATAGATGATCCCAATTACACTCTATTTTCCAGTTAACGTGCTCTTATGACATTCTATTTTGCTTATTACATTATAACTCTTCTATTAGCTTTTTTTGTTTTGCTCAGATGAGGGTGTGCAGCAAAGGCAAGTTCTTTGAAATGTATCAGGATAGAAACTGAAAGTAATCGAGATAGCATGATAGGTGCTGAAGGTAATCTAGATTCCATGAGGAAAGAAAAAGGTGTTTTGAGTATTGTCATATTTCTCTTAAAAGAGAAGTCAGTAATGTAGAATGTTTACTTACCTTTAATATCCCCAAAACAGGTCACATAATTTTTAGAATTTAACTCAAGAGAGTTCTCCCCCAGGAGATTGAGAAGTTATGGAATGATTTCCAGATACATTTTTGGAATTTTCATCTATTTTTGGAACTTATATTTCCACCAATTTCAATGAGATTTCCACATAGAAGATCTATAGGGAAGCTATTCTGTAAATAACAGTGGGACTATTGGTTTCATATTCCATGGACAAAATGAATAGATACAATCAGACTTCAGAGATATATATCTTTTACCATAAATTGGGTGTCTAGGAAATTCCGTGAGACCACATAAAGACATGGAGTTCTTAAAAGCAAGTTTGTGATGAGTGTTCCAGTTTAAACAATATACCTGAAAAGATGATGTAACAGTGAGGCTACACTTAGCTCTTAGTATAAGTTCCAGTCCTGTAAACTTTATATTGTTGGCCGTTTGTGATGTTGCCTACATAGACTAAGTAGGTTCGAATAAGTTCAACCAGATTTCCTATAAATTTGTGGGGTTTTTTTGTTTGTTTTCATGTATAAAATTCCTCTTAAAAGAAAAAAAATGAGGGAGGGTGGGTGGGGGACATGGGAGATCTGTATCCTGTTCAACTGGAAGGGCCACAAAACATACTCAAAAATCTGTGCTTTGGTAAGACTTGTTCCTTAATTACCCAGGGTGGAGAAGTTTGAAAGGAAAAAATGCAATCATTCAAACCCCAGTCAGTTTGTCTAAAGCTATTATGAACTGTCTCATTCCTATGTTTTCTTTAAAGATGTTCGAGTGAATTGTTTTGGCCTTTGAGAGAAAATTAGTTTTGGTTCTGATTGTAAGTCATAAGATCTTTCCCTCCTCATGATTAATGAGATAAGCTGCTTGAATGACTGCTTAATTTAGTGATCTAAGATTTAGAGAACTGCTTTGAAAGTATTGGTAAGTAAATTTGTTCACAGTATGAGAGGTATTTAAAATAGCAGCAGTGGCTTGAGAAAGGCTGCTCTCCACTTGAGGTAACATTGCTAATAAAACTCAGTTGTGTATAGAGAAACTAGAGCTGTACTGTGTCACTCGGCTTAATTTAGAGCAGCCAGTTATAACTCAGGTTGATTGCAGTCCCTTATTGCCATTAAAAACAGATTTTGTAGTTGGAATCAGTGTTGATCCTCATATTCTATTGATTATGTAATCTCTGAAGGCAACAGGAAGGGAAGCCAAAAGATTCTGCTGTGTCATTTGAGGAGCTGTTTACAGCTACAGGTCTGACTAGATCCGGTTGTTTTTCATGCATTTGGTCCTCTTGCTGTGTGTGGGTTCACCCACTTACAAGGCTGAGTACAGTTTCCAGAGGTGTAGATGGGGAATACTCAGATCAAAGCAGAGTCTGAAAGCAGTGCCACCACTGCTTTGTCATTTTAATCCTCTTCTGCTCAAGTTTTGTACAGCTGGGTGGGTTAATTTATTACTTGTCCTGTCCTTGTCTTTGGCTGAATTGCCCTTAATTAGATATCCTTATATTCCACACATCCTTGCAAATTGTACATTCCTTTCAATTAGACAGTAGTGGTTCAGAGCAGCTAACAGGACGGTTGCATCACCGAGATGTTGTGTGTGCATGGCCAGCCTCAGCAGAAATGTGCGTCTGTGCAGGGTTGTAGGTCCCAAGAGCTGGAATGTGTTTCCATGCATGTCAGTTTTTACCACTTCCTGTGTCAGTGTTTTGGCTGGTTGTCCAGGGGTGCCGATTGCTATGGCTCTGGACTTCTACAACTTGTTTCTAACTGTTTTATGCATTGTATGATCAATCTGACAGGGGTAAAGAAATACACTGTGCTTGTATGAATTGCCATGAATTTTGTGTCTCTTCCAGAAGTTATATCAGCTATGTATTGGTCAATGCTCAGTATCAACAAATGTATATTGGCTTTAATAAGATATCTAAAGAAAAATGCGAAGTGAGATGCTGGCATCCTTTGTTTCTTTTGCTTGGACAAACAACAGGAACAATCCATAAGAGCTTGCTGCTTAACATTGTTCATCAGTGAGGTCTATCCAAGCAGATTTTCTGCCTGTCATGTTGGCCCAATGAATGATTAATATAATACAGTATTTGCTTTTTTTAGTTGCTTTAATACTCTTTCATGTCTAAAAAATAAGTAGGTAAATGCTTTCCTGATATGCAGAACTTAAATAAAAGAATATCTAAATTGAAACTGTAGTTTTATTTGAGCTACCTGCTTCTGATAGTGTCACATTTGACTCTATAGTAGTCTACTATGGTTGCCAAAAAATGCTGGCAGGAAATAGGAAAGCACTGAGTCTTTAAATATAACAGTCTAAATCTTGCATTCCTGAAAACTGCTTCCACCTACCTTGTTGGTGTTTCCCTCTTCTCCTTGTTGTCTTGTAGGTGCCTGCATCATCAGTTTTGTTTACATCTGTAAAATAAGTGAAATGCAGTTGTCTCACTTTTCCTAATGTCTCCTTTGAATATGAATATTGTCTAATGCTGCGTGTCTACTCTTATGAGAACTAGGCAAGTTAATTTGAAAAATTCACCAGCAACCCAGAGCAGTGAGTGCTTGTAATTGCCCACCTGGTGTGCTAGAGATGCCTTTATTTAATAGAAAACTTCAAAAGCTCAGGGAGTTTAATTAAAGTGTATGGAATTATAAAAGTGAGATTGAAAAGGCAGTGGAAATGGAGGAAAAAAGAAACACAAGAAATACAGGGAACTCCTAAAATGTTCAGGAAAGTATTTTCAGGTGTTCAGGAGTTCTCCAGTATGAACACAGGCCATGCCTTAGTTGCAGAGCAGCAGTACAAACACAGCCCTTGCATTCTCACACTCAGTGCTGGTTCCCAGGATTGTCAGAATTGGCCTACTGTATTCAACATTTTGTTTCCTTTCATTATAAGTACATAAAATATCTTCTTTGATGTGACATTTCCAATCCAGCATGCCTGGGTGGAAATTCCTGACTCTCTAGTGGGTCACTTGAATAAGTGATCTGGTGGATTGGTTTGGGGATTCTTTCTCTTCCAGCCCATAAATTCAGGCAGCAGTATATCCTTTGAAAGGTGGTGAGAGTTTGTGTTGCTGGGGACTGAATTCTTTTCTACGTCAGTGTCTGCATGAATGGTTAATTGTTTTGTTGGTGTTAAGTGTATAGTCTATGTAGGGAAACATGAGAAAAGATATGCAAGCTGCATGGAACACCGGTTGAAGCAGCATGTATGGTGGTCTTCCCAACTAGCAATGGTTTGGGATTTCTGTATTTTCCACTTTAGTTCTGGGAGAAGTTGCTTTCCTGGCTCTGTGGATGGGAAAATCTGAAGTTCTGCAGTAATTACGTTTTACCTGCTCACAGTATTTATAACCTCTTGGTTGTTAAAGGGGTCATGAGTGCTGGTGTCAGCAACGAAAGGGGAGAGAAGCATTGGTTGTTTCTGTAGAGGCTGGTTTGTGTCCTGGGTCAAAAGCAGAGAGACAGGATCAAAAAGAGTAGCTGAGGTTATCAAGCTAGAAATGTTTGGAATCAAAACTTGGAGACAGTGGTTAAAGCTAAGACACAGATGTAGAATAATGAATATTCATTCATACTGCAAATCTAAATCTTTACAGTGGAGGCTGGGTAAAGGTGTGCAGTGGGTAGATACTGCCTTCTTCAGGAAAATGGGCAACACTTGTTCTGTGAGCTCCAGGGTCACTCTTCTGTGGTTGCCTGGGCAAACTGAGCTTTGCTTGTACCATTTTATTTTTGTATACATGTTCCAAAAAGGTTCTGAAATGACATTACATGTAATCCAGTGACCACTTGCTGATGTGGACAGAAAAGGCTAGTGAAAAATGTATTAAGTACAAAGAATTAAAAATTGAAAGTTGTCATGCAGTATCACAGTTTATTCTGTGATATGGAGCTAAAGTTATAGTAGTAACAGCTGTCAAGTCATCCAATTTGTCTGTGAAATATTAATTTGAATGATGTGGAAATTTTACACTGTCTTAGTGTGAATCCCAAGGCATCAGTTTGGCTCAAGCTCAAAATCCTATGCTATATATCTTATTTAGCTAGTGTTTAAGAAGGGGAGCAGGAAGGAGAAAGATAAAAATAATGAAGGAACAGCATTTGAAATAGCTAAACACCAAACTAGGGAAAAAAATTTTTATGAAGAAATAAATATTATTCTGATGGTTCTCGGTACTAGTAGGTATACTAGAAGGGTAAGGGGGAAACTATCATGTCAGATGGCAAAACATTAAATAAAAACTGTAATGTCGGTATCTAAGTCCATATTTAGACAATTAAATACAATATCTTTGTATACTTTGATCTGTGAAGATCTGAATATGACTCCCATTGAAATAATCAGTGAAGTACAGATGGAGGACAGATTAAGAGTACTATAGGCATGGCTTTCACATCTGCTCTGTTATTCAGTGTTCTTTTCTGTGAAGGTTCAAGGCAAATAAATTTTTAATAAGGTATAAATATGCTTTCATTTCTTGGTCAGTCCTGATTTTTATTTTTTTTTTTGCCTTGTTTATGTATTTTAAACTACAATAATAACTAGTACAATCTGGCCAGAGTTACTATTTTCTGATAGATGCAGTGTCACAGAAATTAATAAAATTGAATATTTTAAATTTGTATTCAAAACACTTTTTCTGAGACCCCTGTCTCAGAACATGGCAGAAATTGTTGATGTCAGTAGTTGCTTGGGCGTAGGTTACTCAGCCACTTTCCTGGTCATATTTCTCTTTTTAGCTCTTGGTGATGTTGCTGCTAATCCTCTGCTGAAAAACTCAAATGTTACTGTGTGCAAAGCACCTTACTGTTAAGTTAGTCCCAGTTAAATCTTGACCTGAGGAGAACTGAGTATCAACGGAAAGAACTGGCTTGCAAGAAAACCAGTTTATCTTCTCAAAATCTTTTTCTCAGTTTTTCCTGCATAATGCCACAGCACCAAGAACCACACAGAGAGGTTGCTGTCTACCTCTTAAGGGAAGACATATCTTTGGATGCAGCTCAGGTGTGTTTTAGCTGTTTTCAAGCTGTGCTACTGACATGGTTGCAGGTGGAGACATCTGGTTTTTGTCTCAAGCTGTTAACTCTGTGTTCTTGTCATCATGTCCTTCAGTTCTGTAATTTAGTAAGATTTTGTCCGTTTTCTCAGAGTTTCGGTTTTGTAGGGGGATTTATTTTTGCTCTCCCCAGTCTTTGTAGTAGATCAGTATGCACTGGCAAGACTCCCTTCTATTTTTTTTTAATCACTTGTGAAATTGGTATCTGGTTTGTTTTACTTGATGAGCTGCTTTAAAAAATGAATTTTTGTTTAAGCTGTCTGCAGTTTTTACCTGACCCCTTACACTGTTGAACAAAAGTGTAATAGACTCCTTGCCTGATAACTTCTCTGCACTAGTGAGGAAATCTATAGATAAAGAGAAAACAGGAAGTCTGTTCTTTTCCACGAGTCTGATAGAAGAGGTTTGCATGGTTTGAAGTAATAAATAATATAGCCTGAAAGAGTTCATGTTTAATTCTCTGTGTGTGTACAAGGGGGAACTCAAATATTCTCCCCAGATCCCTCACTACGAGTCATGTTGTTCTATGTAAGTGTACAATTTTACTGTTCTATGAAGATTCATCTGATTTCATGTTGTTTTTCCATTTTTACACTTGCTGAGTGCCTTCATAAAATGTTAATTGTACAGTGAATTTTAGATGCTAATTTGCTCATTGTCTTAATTGATCACAAGGCTTTCTGCTGGAAACATTTATGTAAAGATAATGTATTTATGTCAACTACGTGACAAATGCTGGATATGTATTTTTGAACTTGTATGCAAACAGCACCATTAATTATCAGCTGTCACTGGACTGATTCGTGAGCTGTGCTCAAGTTGCCTGTTGATGTGAATTCAGGTGTGTGAATTCACATGATGAATAGTGATAGATGTGATAAAACAGAAGCAGGAATAACCTAACGGTATACTTGGTGTGTCAAATAGAGTATCTTTATGACTAAAGCACCATTTAATTTTTGTAATAACAGATGATTTGTGATCATTTTAGATTAAATAAGAGACAGCAGCAGAAGCTGATGCCTCTTTGAAAGGAAGAGTAGATTTTTTGACAAGCTGTATTTGCTGTCTGATTACAAAAGCCAGGTTCTGCTTTGTTGCTATTACAGTGCCAATAGGAGGGAAGAGATTACTGTCTTTTTTTTTTTTAGAGCTGGATGCAAATTGTACTCCTGTTGCACTCAGAGAAGGCCATTCCTTGAGAACCTTTATGTTTCATGAAATTATACTGGGAAGGACAAAGAACGCTTCTTAAAAAGCTTTAAAAGATGGGGTTTCAACGTTTTTGAAAAGTTTGGGTATTCTGTGTTACATAAAGCAAAAAGTTACCATTGAAATCAAAAACTTACTAGGGCACTTGCAATGGGTTGGGGTTTTTTTTGTCGTTGTTGTTTTTTGGGGATTTTTGTTGTTGTTTGTTTTTTGGGTTTTTTAAATATGTGGGGTTTTGTTATCTTTCTTATCTTTCTCCTCTAAAGGGGACTGGGTGGCAATGATGACTTCCAAAGAGATCTGCAGAGTAATTTCTGTTTTATTTAACACTTTATGCAAGAAAATGTTGAAATATTAAGGCTGCAGATAAGGTGCCATATCCTCCTTTGCATTAGGCAGTATCTGTTTGCATCTTTCTCTGAGTTACAAATTCATTCCTATTAAAGCTTAAATAATAGGATGCTTTCCCATTTTCTAAATGATTTCTGATCTTCAGTGTGGGGATATTTCAGCAGCAGTAACTGATTATGCAGTTTGGTTTTGTTTACTTGTATGTTGAGGGTATTTTAGTTCTTGCTTTTGATACACTGGTTTCCAATTTTACTTCCTCTGTTAACTCTACTGGAGGTGTGGCACAAACACAGTTTTAAAATCTCACTCAAAGCCAAATTGTGCTTTTGTTGCAAAATCACATTTCTGATGTCATTTATGGCTATAAATAATATCAAATCATTGGAGGACAAACTTGGTGCTCCTGTGCAGAAGTGCTGCTTTCTGACTGATGCACAAGATTGAATGCTGTTTGTGTAGAAAGCAGTCTGTTTACTTTCTTTTTAAATAATATTTATGAGCAGAGCAAGAACTAGAAAAATAAGGTATATACTCCAAGGCTAAAATACTTAACTACATTTCTTTTTTTCAATGTTTTGTCTATTTGGGCAAATTTTCCCTGAATTTCCAGTTGCTGCAGAGAATCAAATGGACTCTCTGTACATCACAGAGCACCATTACAAGGAAATACAGTAGAAAGAGCTGATAAAATGGGCTGCAGCCCTATAATGACAAGCACAGCATTATGTAGGAAAAAAGGGTTATTCTTTTTCAGAAGACTGTTACTTTAGTTTTGTCAAAGGAGCATGTGGAGATAAGCAAATATGATGAATGTGGTACCTGTGTTATTTGAAACAGCCATGCAAACACAGCACCATAGTCTTTTTGATATGGGAAAAAGCATATTTCCTCTCATCTAGGTTTCCAGTTGTTCACAGAAATTCAGTCTTGGAGGAGAAAACACCACATTGAAGATGAGACTTGGAGGGTCAATGAAATGAACTTGCAGAAGTAGAAGATCCTATTGACTATTTAGTACCTCTTGCTTGGCACACAGAGCTGTGTAAGGCCCATCCTTCAGTTCAGGAAGGCAGAAACCTTATCTGCTCCCTTGAACTATTCACAGCATCATCCTGCTGCTGAATTCTCGTTGCCTTGAGCGAGGGCAAATGTTTGCAGTGTTTCTTGCCTACTTTATCCTGTTCAGTTGTGAGTACTTCTGCAGAATTAGAAGGTTTACCTCTCAGATGCAAGCAGTTATATGATAATTTCATACTTGAAAAAAAAAAAGTCAAAATGTAAAATACAAAATGTGTACAGAGGTGCGAGTAGTAGAAGTCAAAGGTATTTTAAAAACTGCTAACTATGCTTGTCAATAGTATTTGCATGTGCTCACTTTGTCAGTACAGGAAAGAAGATTTAAAAAGAGTTCATTGTTTTTGACATAGAAAGCAAATACATACACACTGAAGTGCTAGAATAAGTAGTCCAAGGAGCATTAATCATCTAGTCTTTGTCATCCTGTTTTCCTTTAACACAGTAATTTTTTTCTGAAGAGATCCATCTGACTCTGTACTGGTTCAAAGTAACTATTTTTTTCTTTTAAATCCTATTTATGTTTGGAGAGTGTTCTAGTCCTAATAACCAAAGTAATAAATACTATATATGTGAAATGACTTGCAGATAGGTATGAGACTGATTGGAAAAATACTATAGCATATTTATTTTGTTATAAAAATTGAAATGGTATTAAAAATAGAGATTTAACCAGGCTCCCATGTTACTCAGTATTTTCATTAGCAGTCAGAATAAGGGGATACTGAGTCTATTACATCTAACAGCAGGGATGGATGATATGTTGTTGAAAACGGAACTGCAATGCAAAACAGTGCAAACAACTTAAAGAAATGCTTGGAGAGAAATGAAACACAGTTGACCCAGGGACAAAGTTGTGTGTCCAGGGCAACTCCCTCTTCAGATGGAGACCAGGGAGAGAAAAAAAGCTAGGAAAGAGCTCTGCAGGAAGAGTTTGGCAGTTTAGAATGGTAACATGAGAATAACATCACTGATGCTGAAGCCTGTTTTAAAAAATAAAACATCTAGACAAGCAGTTATCAGAGATAATGTTGGTATTGTTGAACTTCTTGGGGAAAGTGTGCATTAATTGCTTCTTTCTGGGTTTGTCTTTGTTGAATGTCTGACTGAAACCACAGGCTGAAAGGATTGTCTGTGAAAATCCTACTGCGCTGTGGGCAGACTTATAGAAGGGAAGGAAATATATATTCCTGATTATGTCTTAACAACTATTACATTGCTGTAATACCGGCTGGGAAGAATTGCCATTTAGTAGTTGTAATAGATTTTTAGGGTTTTTTCTGTTAGCACATACATGAAAATAGAAAAGTAATCACCTGAACAGAATGAACGTGTGTACTGCCTATGCTTACTGAGATTTGGTTTTAATGAAATTTTTGAACCTTGCAGCAAGACCCAGGTTTACATATTTCAGCCCTTGTTGGCATTTTCCCTTGCCTGTTCACTTAAGAAAGTTTTTATTAAACAAGTAGAACCTGTTTTAGGTCCAGATTTTTAAAAATTGGGTTTAAAAGTGTAAGCTAGTGGAGTGGGATCATTAAAAACACTTAATTACTTTAAATTCAGCGGTACAGTAATAGCAGCAATGTCCTCGCAATTGCTTCAGAGAGCAGAATAACACTGCTAGCTTGAAGAAAACTCTTCAAGTTCCGGTGTGATTTTGAATCAATCTGTCTGCTTTATAAAAAGCCACCCTTCGCTGGCCTCTGTCAGGTTGCTCAGTGCAGTTTGATAAGGTGATGCCAGATATTGCCCTGTATTGTGTTGTTGCTGTATCTTGGTCCTCATCAGTATTGACCTTTTTCTGGAGGAGGCATCTCTCACAGACAACACCGCTCCTGTTGTGTTCTGTGTGTCTTACAAATATGCCTTGGATTACACTGGCAGTGCAGACTCCTCTCATTTGTCACTGGCACTTATGCTCTGCTTTCTCCTGGGTCACGAAAGGCAAAATGTGACCGTGTTCAAGTCCCTGCACTCCCACCTCTCTTTCGCATACCTTTGCCTTTTCCACTGCTTCAACATTGCTGTCCCACAACTTCTGAGCCAGCAGGGTGAGAGCTCTGAACCCCTGCAGTAACCGCAGTAAAAGTAAATGGAAAAAAACTGCAGAGCAGGGGCGCTGATACTTTTCATGTCCTACCTGAAATTAACAGTAATTGTAGATAAATGGCTGCACAGAAGTACTGGAGACAAAGAATATAGTATGCACAGAAAATTAATTAGTAACTTAGATAACTGACACTGCTAGATTTTTTTTTTTCAATTGAACAGCAGCAGCAAAAAACAAATAGATTTGCCTGTAGTGCCAGAGGAGGGGGAAAATACACATGAAGAAAGGAGATGCTGAAAAGTAAGGGGCTCTTAGTTGCATTTACTGTTTTTTAATATACTTAAGCTGTGTTTATAACCCTTAATTTTCTCTTTGCATAAATTTGTTACAAAGATACAGACCGGTCCAATCATGAGGAAACAGATGGCGTTGTAGTGCTACATCGTGTAGCAGTGGCAGTTCCTCTGCTGGAACGGTAGATAGCACTGGGACATCTCAGGGGAGGCTGAGCATTGTATCTGTGCAGGTAGGGCAGGGGGGAGAAGGAATGGTCGGGGTGTTATGGAGGGAGATTTACATTCTGAAATCTTGAAGATGATGATGTGTTGCCGTTTGACTGAAGAAAGTACTTTCCTGTGAGATGTTTCATTTTTGTGCTGCAGCTTTTACGTGATGCCGTTTATATCCCAGGTGTCTCTGGATGAACTGAGTATTCCACGTAGTGCTAGTGAGCCTATAGGAACCCAAACCTTATTTTTGTAGATTTCCTGCTCAAAAAGCATTGTAAAAGACTCTTCTTTGTTAAAGAAAGTTAAATGCTGAGGCTGCACATCACAGCCTTGGCAAGAGGACCCAAATGCTCTGTCTCAAGGATCAAGCCCCTTCTTTGGCACTGGTATTGGTAACAAAGGCAAGAAAATAACTGGCGGTGCTTGTCGGTCCATCAGTGCCCCATAGTCATAATCACCCTATTGCAGAGAAAGCTCTAAGATCTTCAGCCTCTCATTATTCTACTTGCACCATTGTAACAGAACGCCCACATTACAAAGCAAAGGAAAGCCCGACCTGCAGTGTCCTGCATTTCATGGACAGGCATGTCACCTGCCCATTTTCACTGCATTACTATTTAAAGCCAGTCTTTCTACTTGTCTGTTTAATCATGTTTTTCAGGACTGTCCCTGTTGAAATTCTTTATTTTACCACTGACATCTCTGGAATTGGTTGCTCAGCAAATATTTTCATTGCTGTTTGCACTATGTTAATGTCTCCATAAAGCTTCGTGATGGCAAATACAGCTGTAGTTTCATGGTCTTTTCCTATGGTGTTCCACACAAAGAGCAGTGAAGCCTTTGGCTTACAGTTGTTGGATTTTTGCCTCCTTCAGTCAGAATGTTAGCATAATTGGGAGGGAAGTGGCATAATTATTAAATGAGATCGGGCTGATTTTTCTTTTTTTTTTTTTTTTTCTTTACAAGAAGATAATGAAAATCATTTATCCTCAAAAGCTCTCATCATTAAATAAAAAACTAATTGTGCCTTGGTGTCATGGACTTTTTGAACTCAAGCAGAAATTTTTTGAAGCAAAGGCCCATCCTGAAGGGAGGTGTGTGTGAAATGAGGTTTGAAAGGAATCTGAGGGTTACACTTAAACGTTTCAGACCACAGTAGTGTATATGCAATACAAAGAGTTTTTTCTGAAGTGAAAGTTTATTGCTTTAGTAATATATCAATTAAATGAAAGCTTGTATTAACATTTTGTTTCCCCCTGTTCCTTAATGTGAACATGATCCATAGATTTTCCACTTTATTAACTTAGGGCATTTCTTCCAAAGTGATTGCATTAGCTTTAATTAAAACTTCTCTCTTCCTGTGAAGAACGTGAACACTGCTGAGATTCCCATTTCACACACAGTCTGCTTTTACAGAGATGTATTTGTAACTTACCAAAGAATCATTTGATTGTTTGCAATTAATGTTTTTGTTTTTTCCTGGCAGAGGCTCAGGTTTTACCCTAGACGCTTGTAAATACCAAAGGTGAAGCTAGCTCTGTGTTTGGTTTTTTTACTATTAATTAGTAATTATCTTATCCAAGGTTAACGATAGAATCTTCTTCTAAATAGTCAAAATAAGTGGTCAGTCAAAATAAGGCATAACTCTTACTTTTAAAATGTTCCTTAAATTTTTAGAAAAATTGCTTACCAAAATCAAACTAGCATATCTAATTAACGTGAATATTTATTTCTGTGTCTGACTTCACTGTGGGATATGCTTTGGAATTGATCATAAATGCAAATAACTGTTGAGCACTTGCAAAGGTTGTACACAGCAATTCAAACAGAGTTAAGTTCTTTAAGTTTGAAACAAGGGTTTGCTCTAGGTTAGTTCATTAAAAAGTCTAATTGAATAAAAATGGTTGTAATTTAGTTTGAATTAAACTGTATTAAGAGTTCTGTAATTATGTACGAGAAATTCTACTTGATGATTTATGAGTTTTATATGGTTCAGTTTTGTAAGGAGAACTTGCAAGTGAATTAAAAAAATATGAAGGGAACTGTTAACTGGGAACTGCTTCTGCTTTGTTACCATCCCCACCCTTACTTCTGGGGATTTTTCCATGTTCCAATCCTTTATCTTAATAACCTCTTTTGTTTTTTAGTTGATTATCATCTTGTATTTATCTTGTAGCTATAAATTTGAATGAGGCTTGGGTTTTGCTGGTTTTCCCCTTAAAAATGTGGTTAATCCTTGGTTATCTCAATATTCTCAGGTATCAGGATGCTACTGGCCTAGCTTCTAATTTTCAAACATAAATGTAATATTGAATCTCAAAATGCCTTGGTGTGTAGAATATACATACACATGGTGCTGCCTTCGGTTTGCTTTGCACACCAAAGTAATCTTAGGCCTGCATTTAATTTTTTGGGTGATTATAAGCTCCTCAGTTTTTAACTAAAGAATTGGTATTCCTACAATGGGACCACAAGGGGGAGATCTCCAAATGGACTGTTTTTTACAGATTTTTTTTTTTTTAAATGCTTTACCTACTAATACTACTGCATTGTTTTCTCCATACACTAATTCCTCTACTACCCTGTTGCTTATTCAACTCCACATCTGAAGTTCTCTTTCCTTGTATATGCTGGAACTCAACATTTTCTATATGCGTACCACAGTGACTGTGATTTGAAAATTCTTAAACTCAACTGGACTAAGATGCAAGCATTCTTTACCTATAGGAACACATTCAGGGAAAACTTAAAGGAATTATTTTGGTTTTTAAAGACTCTACTAGTAATAACAGAGTTAGCATTTATATTTAGTTTACTGGCACTTTTACGCAAACTTTGAGAAAAAACTTGACTGCATATTTGTTGCTGTATAGTTTCAGCATTTGAATTGGTATTTACAGGAAAAAAAATCATGATGAGGCGACCAGAACACTTTTTGATTTGTATAGACTGGTATTTGAAATACTAACTCTGTTTCCTGGGCTAAAAATATTTCATGTATCAGTCTGACAGCTGATAAATGCCATTTTAATGGTAACTTTTTTTGTTTCGTTTTCTTTTGGGCTGAAAGAGTTTGCTGTGTATGTCTTATTTATTGCAAGGAAAATTATAACCAGTAAGGCCCAAGCTAAACAAATTGCTCTGCATAACTAAGGAATAAATAGAAATATGCATTTTGTGGCACACAGGCAGAAATGTAAAGATTTTGTTTCTCAATCGCAGTGAATCCATAGGAATGGAGTCTGCTATCCCAGGATGTAAGGGACTGCATAATTAGTGAGAAATTCACAGGGATTTTTTTTTTTTGCAAGTTTCAGAAGTTCTGAAAGTGTTGGTTAAGATAAACATTAGACTGTTTTAACACTACAAAATATGAGTTTCTGTCCCTGTTGGCATGACTATTCAGTAAACAAAGAATATAATCACATCAAAAACATCTCAGCTTCAAAAAAGCTTGTGGTAATGGTTTCAGTGCTGTCTTATTTTCTCTAATTACTGTCACTTCTGTATTGATCAGAGAGGATTAATTATTTACTGCTGAAGAAATGTACTTTCTAAGTAATTCTTCAAATTAAGTATTTATATGTATTCTGACATGCGTTCTGTTGCTTAATATCATATATTTCATGTTAATTAACTCTTTTGCATCTTGTATACATGAAATGTGTAGAAAGATCGACATATGGTGTTCTCATCAAATATAGAGTAGAAGTTGGTTACAGAGTGTATGTTCACCAGTACGTCCTTTGCCAAGGTCACAGTAGTTTGAGTGCATGGGAAAACTTTTTATATATTTTGATGATACAGTTCCAGCATCTTGAAACATGGATGCCTGTCCCAGAACTGTAGCTGTAATTAATTACTAATGTGGTGCTTTATATTGATTACAATCCAGTGGGAGCATCTGAAGCGAAGTGTAGCAGATCTCTTCTTCCTTGCAAAGGAGAGAAGCAATATACAATCCATTTCCAGATATTTCAGGAAAGAAAACTAAATTTGGTACCTTCAGTATCTATACCAAACAACTCTCCTCCCTTTAAAGAAGTAGTGTTAAATCTTTGCATGCATACAGCCCAACAGTCTAGCAGTGTATTCACTGCGTGTGGGTTACCTGTCATTGAACCATTTGCGTACAAAACTCACAATTATGAACTAAGTCACCCATCAGAGCATTTCAGGTCACTGTAGTAGCTTTGGAGTTAAAATTGAGAATTTTCTGTAAGGCAAAGATGCAGTGACTTTGTTAAACAGATGTTTGGATCCTATATTAATTTTTTTCTTTCTGAGGTGTTACTAAATGAAAACTGCATTAGTCTACTGCTTGACATGTTCTTAAATTATATGATTACACTTTCCTGTTCTCTTTTCACAAAAAAATTTAGTGTCTGTTATTTTTAGGGTGTAGATATATGGTTCTGATTCCTTTTATTTCTTTGTTGTGTAATTTGGGATTTGAATGTTGGGTACTTATGGTCATTGCTAGAAATGTAGACAGTGATGAATGGAGCGCTCTATGCTGCTTCAGCTTACACTGTTGGGATTTGCTGGAAGACAAGCAGAAGGTGAGGGATGAGTTGAGAAGGTGGCATGACTTCAGAAGGTTCAGCAAGAGGTATTTTAGTTGCTGTCATGCATTTCAGAGCACTAACTGGATTTTCTAGGTTGACAGGGTAGCTGTCCCTGCTTCCCACTCCTTGTTGAGGAAAATTTAGTTCTAAGTGTGTACGTGCGTGTAGAGGGCAGGGGCAGTACTTTTTTAAAACTGTTATTGCTTTAGTGTCCTGGAGGTTACTCCTGTACTGTAGCTCCAGTTATAGCAGAGAGGATTAGAAACTAACACTCAAAATACAAGCCTGTAAAGTCTCAATCTGCAGTAGATGTCTGTGTCTAATAGTTAAAGAGTATGTACTGAAACATAGGTGTATGACTTCCTTTTTAAATACAGATTCTCTTCGTTCATTTTTCAAGTTACTCCAGTTACAGGATGACTGTATGCCATCTCTTTCTCAGAGATACTTCACTGATACTCTCCAGAATGCTTTGTTCTTATTATATAATAGCTTTCACTGAAAGTTCAATGTGTAAATGGAGAAAGGGAAACCCATTCCAGGGAGCTCAGTTTGTCTGTAGACTCCAAACACGACTCATCATCACCCAGGCTACCTGCTGGTGCAGAGCTACAAGAGCACTTGGGAAATAAATTACAATAAATATTCTCTGAAATATCTCCAGTTATACTGCTGAGTAATAAATCATTGTTACTTTAAATAGACTGTATGCAGTTTTTTATAAAATAGGTTTTCTTACTGCATGTGATTTACGCTATTTCTAAACGTTCAATGATATGCTTATGTATTATAAAAGTGGAAGAAATAAATACATAGAACTGCATTAGAAAAAAAAAAGGAGTACTATCAAACAGAGTAGACTTGCAATTTTAATATTTGCTGAGTGTATTAAAAACAAGTACAGTGTTTCAGCTGAGAAGGAAATTAGATCTCATATGTTCATTTTGTAATGGTAAAAAGACAAACCCCAAATTTTACGTATAACATATGTCACCTTGAAGTTAATTTTAAATTAATTTTTTTTACTATCCTTATGCATAGACTGGTGTGGCAAGAGACAAAAAGGATTAAGAAATAATAATTTTAAATCTTATTCAGACAGACATGTTAGTAAGTGTTTGGACTTGGGCTCTCCAGAAGTCCTGCCTGCAGGTGAACAGAGCCAGCAGGAAAGCCATCCCAGGTTTGGTGAAGTCACTGTGCCGTCAATGGCATGTCAGCAAGACTTCCTCATCAAGCCACATGTGCTGCTTTCTGGTGTGCAAGAGCACACGGATCCACCCTGCTACACACTGTGATGTTATGAAATTAATTCAGAAAGAGCAGCACAGTGTGCCATATTTTTGGTACACCTGAGTGCAGCATTAGTTTCCTATGGAAGCAAAAATGAAGTTTTCCTCCTACTTTTAATTCTTATGTCAGCGTTAACTTAGATGAAAAGTAAATGAAACAGTACTTTTTGACCTCGCTACAACTTGAAAGGTGAAGATTTTTCTGGGTTTGGATGAGTTCTTTCTAGGTAAACATAGTACAGCTCAAAGAATAGAATACCCGCAGGCCTTGGAAAAGAGCGCTGTCATACTGCAATTTTCTCAAGCTGTTCATCTCACACTGCTCACTGCTTATCTCAAGACCTTTTTTTTTTTTTCTTTCATGCAGATTTATTTGTTTACTCCATAAATAGTACAAAAGTAATAACATCTATTCACTGCATGGGATAAAAGTAAAAATATAGGCAAATATTGATACTTGCAAGCATCTGAAAAAATAATTTGACAAGTATTTACAAATATGTTTAGATTTGAATTAATTTCACTTATAGGACTGAAGAAGTAATTTGTCAATGGATTTTCTAATTGCCAAAAATAATTAATAGTAAGACCTCACTTGAAGAGAATAGATTGGGAAAAAATATGAAATAAAATATCCTGTTCAGTGTCAAAATGGGTATACTAAAACATGTTTCTAGATTTTCCTTGTTTACTTTCCAGAACAAAACACTAAATAGGCTTAAATTTTGAAAGTACTCTTTTCTTAAATTCAGTTAAACTAGCTACAATATTACTGTAAGGCAGCTGTGCCACAAACATTCTTATTTTAGATCCTCTATCCAGAGATTATTGCTCTGATGATGTAAAGGAAGAAAGTTCCTCCAAACTATTGGGAGGGGGAGAAAAATCCCCAAAAACACCAAAAAAATAATTTATAAATGTTTTATGAATGAAATTGTTGAAGGTTTTGATTACATACACTTATTGTTAAAGAAAAATAGACTATTTTTCCTGTTCCTGTGGTTATTTTATATGTGCGCCTAGTTTGATGAATATGTCATTGGCTCTTCCTTGAGCGATCTGTTCCAGCAGCCTGCTGTGACCATTAGTATGCTCTTCCCCTAATATCTAGCTCTAATAAAAGTCTACTAAATCTTGAAGATATTTTTATATTTATAAAAAAATCATACAACCTAGGTCATTAAATTGGACCTTCAGAGGTTGTATTCCGAAATTGTCTAGATTCTTCCCTATATCATAGTTATCCTGCTCTCTGTATCCTTAGGAATTACTTTTGTCACTGTTTTTGGCTGGGACCTACACTGGCTGAAGGATTGGGCCAACAGAAGTCTTACAAAGTTCAGTGAGAACAAATGCCAAGTCCTCTCTGTGTGAAGGACTAACCCCTGGTAGATGTGCACAGCAGGACAACAAATAACGGTGGTTGGAAACGTTAACAGGAAGGTTGCAATGGAATACAAGGAAAATAGCTTTACTCTGGAGGTGACTAAGCATTGGAACAGGTTATCAGGGATGCTGTGGATTCTCTCTCACTGAAGGTGTTTGAGATGTGTCCAAACAGATCTGTGAGTGACCTGTTTAAGTTCAAAGCTGTCCCTGTTTAAGCCGAAAGTTGGACCTCCCAAAAGCAGTTTCAACCTTAGTGATTCAGCCTCAAATTCAGAGTCACTGCTGCATTCTGATGGCATTATCTGCAGCTCTGCTTTGCCTAGAAAGCTATCCATTTCTTTTCACAGATTACATAAATGTGCAATGTCACTGATTACTTTTATAAATTAAAACATCAGATTTCTTTGTTGCCTTTATGTGGAGAATCTAAGTCAAAGGAATTAATTTGACCAGTGGTTTTTTTCACCTCTATCATTGTTATGTTTATTACCTCATGAGCATTTTCCTGTGACTTTTCTTGTAAGGCTCCTGCTCGTGCATCCTTTTTCGTTGTTCTGGTAGAGCGCTGGGTAATGAGCACTGTAGCTGGAGAGGCAATTACTCCAACTCAGGGTAGTTTTCTGCAGGGTTTGGCAAGTCAGAGGCACGCTCTGCTTCACTACTCGAGTGAAGACCTGTGTGCAAGAGAAGAATTTCACTGGTGTTAGAGCGACCTGTGCTCCTGAGCAAATAGCTGCTGTGCTGTGCACTGCCTGATGACTGTGGGTTTTTCTTTCTGCCTCTTCAGCTGTTTGGCTGTGTTCCCAAACAAGCAGAGCTGAGTAGCCGTGTTGGTGTGTATGGATCACTGAGGCAAGGCCTTTGTAACAGAAGACAAGAAATGGTCTGCTAACCAGCTCTCAGCAGGAAAGGCCATTGCCTGCAAGTTTATCTCCTGCAATGTTTACAGCATTGAGGGAAAGCAAAGGGACACGGAGCTGCGCAGTGAGCGAGCAATTGAGTGAATGCTTCTGATGGAAGCAAGTGCTGAGTAAAGAGGTACAGGTCCTGTGGAGGAGAGGTGGGCTGTAAAACGTGTAGACAAGTGTTTTGCAAGCAGGCAGATATTTACAGTGATCAAATATATTTTGAGTAGCGCACAGGGAAGTACTAAAATCTGGGACAGACTGACTTAAAACTAGGTACTAAATAGTAGTAAGTCGGAATAGTACTTGATTTTATAAGTGGGAAAACTCTGGAAAATAAATTAATCATTCCTTTTTAAATAGTCCTTTTTAAATAGATTTGGAATATCTTCAACCAGCCTTCTGTCTTGTGTTCTCCCTAAGCAACCAGTCAAATATTGTCAAATAGATGTCAATAACATTTTTAGAGTGAATAGTACAGTCTATATTCTTTACTTTTGCGTAACTTCAGCAATTTCTTCATTTATTTTTGGTTTTGATGGTACACTTTGGGAAGCTGTAACTCTTTCAGGTCCCTGTGCAGTGGGGTTAGATTGGCCATTAGCACAAGGCGCCTCTAAGTTACTGAATTCTGTTAGGAATTCCTGTAGGAAAGTTTTGCATCAGAAATACAGATCTGGAAGTCTGGCTGGCTGAAATTTAATCTTATTTGTAAAATGGATTACAGTCTACATAAGTTCAAAAAAACCTTAGGAGACTTTCAGCTCAAAACAGTAGCTTTTTAGGGAAGGCTTCCTTCTTCATAGGTGTCCAAAATGAGGGAGCTACTCTGGTACTTGGTATTTCTGAGTAGATAGTACAGAATTCTGATGTTTGTTTGTGGGGGTTTTTTTTGTTTGTTTTGGTTTTTTACTCATGTGTGCACCTCCTAGGAAGGGATCATTATGAAGTGCTTATCCATTAAACCTACATGCATGAGTCCTTTTTTCACCAAGATTTTGATACAAGAGAACTTCAAAAGTCTATTGTGTGTAGTGCGAGCTACTAAATTCTAAGTTCATCTACGTAATAAGAGACTTAGTCCAGGGCTTTCAGAAGAAGCCTATTCGCGTCTAAGAAAAAAATATCTTTTGAATAGTGGAAATAAACCTTAGGTCTCTTGAATGCTTTTCAAAACCTACCAGTTGGTTATTGGCTGACTTGGAAATGTTGACAGTATGTGAGTTTGCATCTATTTCAAAGAATGTTGTGTTGGTCAGTGCCTGGGAGTAGGTTTTTTTCTTTATCATAACTTTAAGTGTTGCTTTCATAGGAAGAATGATAGTTTATCGGAATTGCTCAAAATAAACAAAAATTGTTGTAAAATATGAACTTGTAAAAAATCCAAACATGATAACTAAAAAATATATATCAGTGATTTTGATGCATAGCATTTTGTTAGGATATCATGCTGAAGCATGAAATGAGTATCACATGCCTGCAGACATGCCCTTTTTTTATGGACTGATGCAATTAAATGTTGGGTGGTAACAGTTTATTGCTTTTATTTCACAAGGAGTAATTTAATTTATGGAACAGCGACTTTTTAAAATATTCCAAATAAAAATTCTTCTGTTATGAATAGAAGAAGCCATAGTTGTTGAAGAATGTGAGGTTGAAAGATCTGTTATGTAATTGCTTCATAAAAATAAGGGCAAGCCCTACTATTTTCTTCTCATTTAAACTCAGAGTAAATTTTATTGTGTCAAGTCACTCAAGTGACTTGACATTAATTTACCATTAAAGCCAGCAACTCATTGAAATCATGGGAAGTCTTGAAGAATATATATTATGAAGACTGGGACAGGTTGGGAAGCTTTTAAGTGTATTTAAATGGCCAATTTTTAATTGTTTTTATTTATTTTTTCTAACAGTGTTGTGGGTGTTTTTCCCCTCTTTATTTCTAACCAAGTGTCAAGAACATAATGAATGGACGTCATGCTGAAATATGGAATCTTAATACCACTGATTCAGTGGCTATATGCTGGGGTGGGTGCCATCAGAGATAACTGCAGTTCTTACTGTGATTTGCTCTGCAGCCTTGAATAAATCAAACCTTGTACAATTCCTGCTCTTTTAAATCTTTTTTTTTTTTAGATTAAAACTCTTGAGGAGGAGGGAAATAAGGTTGTATGTTAAAACACTTCTTTCGTTGTCATTAGAAATTGTAGGTATGTAATGTAAACAGCTTGCATCTAGAACTGCTGATTGAAATCAGTCCTACTATCTTCTCTCAGCAGATGAGAGCAGCAGTGAGTTCAAGGGGTTTGCACATACAGCTTGCTTTTAACCATGGCAGCTCATCACGTGCTGCAATAACCTGAGAACTGAGTCAGTATTTTCACACCTAGTTGGCCAGAGCTTCATGCTTCTGAGAGTTAAGTTGCCAGCAGAACATGTACTAATTAGTTCAGAACTCATTGCAGTCACTGCGGTGTGAGCGTGCAGAGCCAGAGACACCGTCTGTAGACTGGACTCAGGCCCTGTAGCAGTTTAATCTGTTCCGCAGTCTTCCCTTGAGCCTGCAAACCTCTGAGTGGTCTGCAGTGGAGACTGCTGCAGATGGCCACGAGTTAGCATATCTTGGGTGCCTAAATCCACAGGCAGCAAACTCATTAAGGGATGCCAGTATCTAAGCAGTGAATGCAATCAAAATATGAATACTGATATAACTAATTATATTTTTATTGTTCAGAAACTTCCCTGAATATCGATCACATGAAGTCAGAATGCTAGATCAGGACTAGCTAATTTTGGGAATGCTCATATGGATTTTTCTTCATCCCTTTTACACGCAACCAATATTAACACACTGAAAAGGCAGTCCTGCTCCTCAAATCCAGAAACCTTTTAGGGTTCAGACTTCTATGTTGAAGGTATGTCAGTGAAAGTTTGGACATGGCCCAACACAACTGACACTTTCAGGAGCTTTACCTTTGGACAGGGGATAAATTTTCGGCTCATCCTCATGTGATTGCCATGGAATAATTCAGTAAAACAATTTAAGAGGTACTTGCAGCAACTCAGTAAATCAGACTGCACAAGAGCAAGCTGATTAGATGAATCACTGACTCTACTGATGCACTGGAATAGAATGTCATGTGATTTTATTTTTAAAATGAGAGCATTTAAATGAACATGTGCAAACCTAAGTTCCTTATTAAAAACCTCTGTTTCAGATGTGCCGTGCACCAGCTTTCTGTGTGAATGTTTTTCAGACAGTGGGTAGTTCTCAAAGTACTTGTTTCCCTAACTTGAATGGCCACTGCTGGGGCTGGTGCTGGTGCTGTGGGTTTTGAAGAGGCTGTAACATCCTCTAATCCAGGCCAGCAGAGGATGCAGTAACACACCTGCCTGCTGTTACTGCTGTGCTGGGTATCTCTCTGCCAGCATAGGCTACTGTACAGTCTGTACTGCAAAAACCTGCTCAAAGGAGATGGAACATAACTCCAAGGGGCAAAGGTAGTCCTAATTTTAGGTATGTGAAATCAACAGTGCTATTCATGCAGGTAGCCTAATCTGTAGGCATGATACTTTAGTCAAGATTGGACTCTAAGGTTTCCCAGACTAGATGAATAAAGTTAATTGCTTTATGTAACCAACCGTCATTTCTAGATGCCTTGCATTAAGCACATACTACTAAATCAGCAATTGAAATCAAGGCTAGACTGATGTACAGCAATCTTTGAAAGCTCAACAGCGAGGGCACTCTCTGTTAGCGATTCTGATCTTTATGATATGTATTATGTGAATGTAGATAACTGAGAGATACAGAAAAGGATACCAGGGCTTCTGCATTGTCTGGAGAAGATAGCATGCCAGCTGGTTAAGAGGAGAAGCAAGAACATGCTCTTTTTTTGGTTTAGTGAAAAGAATTTAAGTGTTTGAGGTTTTATTGGGTTTTTTCCATCCATCTCTTTTATTACCATATCACCTCGTTGCATATCTTCTGATTAAATTGATTTTCTCTTGAGCTCTAGAGGGTGGCATTTATTGGCTGGGATGGTTGCTTTGCTTTTAACTGAATGACAAAGCACTTCTTATCCAGGAATTTGGCGGAGTTATTTTGCAGCTCTGTAAACTGGGGCCTTGGTAGGTGCCATAACTAGTCAGCACACCTTCCAGCATATGGAAAGGAAAACAGGAATAGATTTCATCTCAGGTGCATAAAAGCTAGCATGACAGAGGTCAGAAAAAGGAAGGTGATGTTCCTGTTGCACGTGGTAACTAATAAGGCTGTCTGATGAGCAGCAAGACTCTGGGCTGTGTGATTGACCCCATGAGTTGCTGTGCAAGTGTCTGTTCTGCTTTGTTTGCTTGGTTTGTTGATGATTTTTAAAGTAAATATTTGGCAGAGTACCTGTAGTAATTATCAGTGGACTGTGCTCAGAATTCATCTTTCATTGTTTTCAATAAAAAAATATTTACTGCTTCATCAAGACAGTTTTATTTCACACAGGTGAAAATATATGAAGAACAATCCACTTCACAAATCCATACCAGATGGGTGTAAGACACTGTGCTTTTCAATATGTGGTAATTTAAATGTTCCGCCTGGAAAAATTACTTTATTGAAACCAATCAGAGGAACAAAATAATGTTTATACAGGCAACATTGTGTGCTCTTTAAAAGACATAAATGAAAGTGATTGCTGGAGAGTGTTCTCAGAAATAAATGTGTCATTTGTTTTAAGATTTACAGTCCGCCACCTTTACAGGGAGTTATTTCAAGAACATATTCCTTGGAAAAGAAGTTTCTTAAAATACTGGTTTATATTATTTTTATTTTGGTTTTGTATAGAAGGAAAGAAAGAAGATTGATATGGGTCTTGTAGCAGAAAAACTTTGCCTTGGAAAATATTACAAAGTACATGATCTTGAATATATTAAATGAGCATGGATAGGCTCAAAGTATTGTAAATAAACTATTGTTTCATAGTAATTTCCTTGCAGTACTTATTATTTCATCTAATTGCTTTGCCAGATGCTTCCAAGTTGAAGGGTTGGAATACCTTATATTGTACAAATAGCATAACGTGGTTTTTGCACATTGCAGGACAAGGGGGCCTGAAGTACACACACGCACACAGTGTGTGCCTGTTGGAAAAGCTGGTTGATATGAGCCTTTTTGGTTGGGGGATGTGGTTGGTTTTGTATTTTAAACCCAGTTTGTCATTACATGAAATTCAAATTAAAAAAAATACATGAAGACAGGTTGGATTTATAATTCCACATTCTGTGTTATCTTTCTGGCTTTCTGTTGTCATCACTTGCTGCACGACTAAGCCAGGGCAACTATTGTAAAGAGATAGTGGGAAACAGCATCATTTGTGATCAGGATTGTTATGCCTGCTTTCTTCAAAAGATGTGTGTGATAGGATATATCTTCAGGATATTTTCTCCTTGATACAGTTCACTTAAATTTCTTATTGAATACACAGTTTTTTGGAGGCTTTCTGGACTTTTCAGCACAAAGCCTTGAGCACCCAATCTAAGTTCAGTGTTTTCTGCAGTGCTATTCTAGAGAAAGTTTGTCCTCGCTAGTTAAATTGAAACAAGTCAAGAATGTTAATTGTTATCAACAGTGTTTTATAAGCATTCCTTGAATATGATCGTTTAGATCATAGCAAATAAACCCAGGGAATATTCTATCTGTGACAAACAGTGGATCTTAGAATACTTTATCATTAAAGAGATTTAAGATCAGTAACTAAAGTGCTGAAGCCTTTAACATACCATGTTTATTGCTGGGATTGAAAATAATGAAGTAGCTCTTTGCTGTTTTTTCTAGTACCTCTATCAAAGTGAACTTGTAGCTCTTGAAATACCCATGTCTACAGAGGTACCCAGAGCTCCAGTGGGAGGGAGGTCTTGTATATTAGAGTTTTAAAATACTAGCTGAAGCACAGAATAATTTTTTAGTCTTTTTCATGTTATTGCCGCTCCCCAGATAAAACTGAAATGAGATGCCAAAGTTGTTTACTAGCAATCTATCCCATAAATCTTATGCCAAGCAATGGATATGCACTCAGGCTTGCTGTTTGTGAACATATATGTATCCATATGCTTATGTACATGACTGAATTTTTATTAAAAACCAGGTGAATAAGATTATCAGATTAATGACTTCAGTCTGTCAAGCATGAATCCTGCATTTGACTGTCAAAAATTAGTACTGATGGCACCTGCCTGGTTCCATAAATAGAGATAGTTAGGAGCACCCCCACAGTCTAAATTTTCACACTGCTGCAAAAAAAACCAATATACATTATTAGCTCTAGCCTTTGTTCAAATGAAACTAAACAAAAGAGTATTTTTATATGTATAGATTCCTGTATACCATAATTTTATGAGAAGAAGAGTCAATAATGAATGTAAAGCAATGAAGGATAATCTGCAAAATTAGACACCTCCAGTTCAGAATGGGATCAGGAAATACATGTCTGTCAACAAACCCCGAGGAAAGCAGAATGGAAACAGTGAAATTAAAAACTGAGCAGAGGGAGAAGATTGTAAGTTCTTTTGTGGGTCTGTGGGGAAAAAATAAGGATGGTGGTGTGGGTTTTTGTTATTGGGTTTGGTGTTGGGTTTTTTGTTTTAAGTCATTGGTATGTCATAATTGTGAACATGGTACTAAAAGCTTAAATGTTTGCAATGACTGTATATTTAAATCTTCAGTCATAAAGCCTTTATTAAAGGCCATCTGTAAGGACAACTCGAATGGTAATGAGAGGGGAAAGCTGCCTTAACAGTCCTCTACAGTTCATGACCTCTACACAGTGTATTTTTTTTTTTCTTAAAACTTGGGAGTCAGATTTCCTAGGAGTAAATCTTCATTTCCTGCATTTTGTGAAGTACTCTGCATAGCTCTGATGCTAGACAAATAGTATCAAACATAGCTCACAGCAATATGGAGAATATGAACATCTACAGTGTGAGACTTCTAACTGTTCTTGGTTTTAGGGCACGTTCTGTCCTGGTTTTAGCTATACTCTGATTTTTAGGATAGCTCAGAACACTAAGCTCTCAACCCTTGAAAGTTCTCCCTATGTAAAATGTGTCCCAGATATGAAAATGAAGAAATTACAGATCTTCATATTTCTTCTGGCATTTCAAGGAATATTCAAAGTACACAGCTTTTGAAATAATGCCCCGATCTGCTTTGCTTCCTGATGTGCTCGCAGTGTATTGATCGGTGTCATTCTGTGAAGACATGGAGGGTCTGCACCCTGTACATTGTGCCTTCAGTGCTGAAGAGGGAGGGAGGGGAATGGTGAAGAGATGGCTGTGAGCTGCGCAGGGGTGGATGGAGGGTGGGGCTTCAGTTCTTAATTACCATTCATTAAAAATTAAGCATCACCCTGAGAGAGAGAGAGATGTGAAGCATCGAGTCCTTCCTGACTACTAAAATAGGGCAGCAAAAAACTTGCACACAAAAGCAAATCTTCGTAGGAGGGAAGTTCAGGGGTTTTTTCAGGATGTCATGAACATGGATGTAGCTGTTAGAAGGCTGAATTTCAGCCAAAGTTTTATAATGTACAAGCTTTCAGCCATTTGCCTTGTTGTTTACTCTCCTCAGAAATCTCCTATCTGTTTGATAATGTTGTGAGGAGGGGTGAGCCTGGGAAAATCACCAATCATGTGCAGTGGGGTTGGCATGGAAGAATACAGCATCAGTGATCTATATATGTCCTGAAACAATCATTAGCAGCCCTAATTGGTTATTTTAAGATAATTATGGATACAAAGATCTTTAAAATGGGTCATCCCTAATATTAGCACTATTCGGATAATGGTCTAAGTAGCCATGGTGTATGCAACACATCTGTGGGCTTTTCTGATACCAGCTGAGACTTTATCCAGCCACAGAGGATGTATGAAAATTCTGATTTTCTTCCATACTAGATTTCAGTGATTCTGTGAATTTTTCATTTCTAACAGTCAGTTCAGGTGTGAATTAGATCTGGGTACTCAAAAGCCACTTCTTTTTGATTTGAACTTTGATTTACCACTAAGATGTGCAGAGATTTTTAGTAATATCCATATCTTGTGTGTGCTCATAGACAAGTCTGCCACCCTTATGATTAAGTGTATGGCAGAGTGTACCGCTCCCTTTGTTTGATGCTGAGTTCTTGCAGCTCATCTACATTGACAGGATGTGCAGAACTGATGCGCTTTGTGTCTTGCTTTGCTATCAAGTTGCCACCTCAAACAAACTCTACATGCAATGTATGCGCAAGTGGGAAGTTGGATAATAAAGACTCAAGATGTTCACTCTGTCTTTGAAGTCCTTGTCATCTAGTGAGAAGAGAATTATCTAGCAGAAACTATCATCTTGCATGTTTGACATTACTAAGGCAGTAGCATAAGAAAATGCATAAGTCTTCTGAATAACCATGAAGCATACTCAACTGGAGAAAATAGCAAGAAAATAGAGTAGCTGGCAAACAGAGAGATACAAGCTGCCAAAAGGGATGTGAAACGTTAATTCCACCATCTCAGGACTGATTTTTTTTTTTTTTTTTAAATCATATTTATTTTTAGAGCTACCAGATGCCAGCCTTATTGCTCATGCAAACTAGACAGTCTGAAAATTGTTCTAGCTCGTTCTAGCTTACTCCAGCCTCCAGTGCCCCGCAGAGGCTGTTGCAGCAAAAATGAGATCAACTTGGAAGAAATTCTGACTCTCCTCCTCCTAGACATGGATATATGTCTATCTTATACATGCCAGTGACTGTTCAAGGGAACTGGCATGGGATCTGTTTAAACAACTTTGCTCTGACAAAGTGTTTCCCTATGCAGAAGATTGGGCTAATTCAGCCCAATACTCTATTGTAGCCAAAGATTTTCCCTTGCTTGTGTGTTATAGAACTTCTGAATGTGTACTTTTCCCTACCCCCAAGTTTTCCATGCTTTTGCTTAGGTTTTAATTATGTCCAAACCATCACACATTGCTGCTTCTGAGAACATTCAGTCTAAATTTACTGTTGGCAAAAAGAAACTGAAAACTGAGATGATGCAAAAATAAGTCCTTAGAGGGAAAAAGAAGTAAAAATTGCAGATTCAAAATGAACTACTTGGTAATTTCACTCTGAACAAGTACTTCCAAATCAGACTTATTGCTTGGTTACACACTGGGGACGTTTCCCCTTGTAATGTTGGTAACCTTGGCTTAATGCAGGTCTAATTGGAGAGAAAGCAGGGGTACACTTGTACCCCAGTTTAAAGCAGATGAAGTGGAAGTTTCAACTGATTTGTGAAATGATACCTGTATATAGGTATAAATGCATAAATAATGTAAATAATTACTGAATTCCTAACTATATAACTGCTATTTACAAACTTAATATACTTTACTATTGAATAAGTTCTTCAACCTTGAGCTCATCCAAGTTACTTTTTTGCTGTGTAAACAGTAGGCTTACATAGAGATATTAGGTGGATTTTTTTGGAATTCTCAGTGTTTTTTTCCTGAAGGGACCTGTTAATTGTTTGTGTGGGCAGAGTTTCCTGTATTTCCAGCATTTTTATTTGTCAGTTGTCTTCCTCACTTGCCTTCCCCTGCCTCGTATTTTGTCCCTTTTAAAACCTGCTATCTTATGTCATGTATAGATTTGGAGAAATTATACTTTAGCACCTGATTGATTTATTTGTGCAAGCTCTGACCAAGGAACCCAGGGAAGGGTGTGGAATAAGAGGCTGAGTGAAATAAGAAAGGAAGAATAAATAATAGTCTTTGCTCTGGGAGGATTTACATAGGAGAACAGTAGGGCAGATAGTTTATAAAGGAAATGTTCTTCATGTTTTCTTGGGAATGGCTAAGAAGCAAATGCATCTTGATTATTTCTTATCTTTTCAGTTAAGCACTAAAGTTGAACCTACATCAAGTATGAGCTAGGTGAAATATTGCTGTAAAGAGCCACTGTTTGAATCCGGTTTCCCCAGTATTTTAAACCTCAAATACTTAGGTATGTATGTGCAACCTGGGCAACATTACATGAGATTAATTAAAAAATCAACATGATTGGGAAAGTAAAGTCAAGAGTTAACCATTCATTGGTAGAGGAGGGAACAAAATGCTGTAATGAGTAAATGTTTCTGCCTGGACTCTTTTCCACAAACCTGAAATGGGATGCTGTTAGAGGAACTGATTAGTGATAGGGTTCGTCTCCTGTAAACTTCTGACAATGATTGCTGAAGCGTTTTGAAAGCAGCTTATTTGATTTATCGGATGATTTATTTTTTTCTTGGCCTTTTCCCACCCTTCCAAGAGTTAGCACTTGTGCTCTCCAGAGGGGATATTACTAGGATTTTTCCTGCTGCCACTGAAGATCTTCTGGCACAAAATTCCTGTCTGAGTCAGCTTTGTAACATGACAAATTCAGAGACAGCTGCAGCAATGATACATTAGCTGCCTATTGGGCAGCTTCTGAGTAGACAGTAAATCTACTAGTTATAAAATGTCATTAAAAATAACACAACACAATAATGACTGTGAAATATTGTGCTTATTACTCTGGTTAGCAGGCTGAAAGATATTTAAGTAGTATAAGTTAGAACAGTTACTCAGTTTTGGCTACATATGTTGTATGCATAAGCTTTAAAGAATTAAGCCATCAAAAGAGGATAATGCAGTTTTTTTGTTATCTTTTCTTACTCAGTTGTTAATCACTCATATTGTATTTTCATACTTCAGTGATAACAGCTGTTGCTTCTCTATATGTTTTTCTCCAATACAGTGGCACTAGAACAGTGTATGTGATGCATTTTCCGACTGAGAGATTTTATAATGAAATTAGGCTACCACTGGAGGTGCTCAGTGTTGCATTTCCAGTACTGGACTTCTGTTGTTGTTTTTTTGTAGTTCTATTAAGATGATTAACGCTGCAGTTTGTAAGTTAAACTATTAGTATTATTGACTTTTTCTTTACTAATACCTTCAGTGAACCTGAGCCTGCAGTCCTACTTTTTATATCTAGTTATGTTCCATTTCTGTGCCCCAGCCTACATTTAATTTGCACACAAGTGGAAATGAAGTTGTCAGTGACATCTCACAATGACTCTCCTCCCCCTTAGTTTAGCTGTATCAGATCCAACGCTGCTGATTTGTTGAACCTTGAGCTGTTTTGTTTAGCAGTGCGAAGCTGACTGCTTTGCGACCATCAAACTGGTACAGTGAGACATAAAGTGCTTGTGATATTGCCCAAATTTCTCATGGGTAAAGGTAGGAGATATTTCAGTTTCAATTATATACTGAATTAATCTGAGTTAATAAACCAGGATGCAGCTTCAGTATGGGAAATTTCCTGTTCTGTGGCAGCTAACACTGATAGATTACCTAGGTTAACATGTATTTGATTCAGGACTATAAGAAAGCTAAGGAATACTTCTGTTTTCTATTTTGAGGCTAGTTTCTTGCGAAGAGAGTTTCATTGAAAGATGATTGCTGCAATTGTGCTTTGTCTGTATTATCTAAACCAATTAATTGCAGAGTGGAGAGAACTGAAGGATGAGACTGCATCTTAATGCTTCTTGGAGCAAGAAGCTGCTACAGATGCTTCATCTTTTCTTTTCCTAATGTGAAATAGGGAAAAATAGTGAGTATAATAAAAATATTGCAACAGTGCAAATTTGTTGATGCTCTTTTAACGTTGACTTTACGCTTTTTGACATGCAAGTAATAGTGGCTTTGTTCTGTCATGCTGTTTTCATTGTAGCTTAAAGTGTGAATGAAGGTTGAGGTTTGTGTAGCATTGGGATTTACACTGCCAGAAGCCCACCCTACAGACCTTGTGTTTTCTGAGTTTGTACTGCATTGGAGGGGAAAACTGACCATTTTATGTATTTTGCCCTCAATTACACTGTGTATTCAGGTACACAAAATTGAAGGGGTGTTGTTTTTTTGTTTTTATTTGGTTTTTTATTTGTAAGCTTTAATTAAAAAGAATGTAAAATATTTTTCCTTAATTAAAAAGAGGGGGAAGCAAAGCATAAGACATACAAAATTTGTTTAGTCATTAGTGAATAGAAAATTAACCTGAATGTTTTTGAGAACTTCGAAATTTAATTAGTCTTAGTTCTCAGGGTCATTTTTTCCTCATGATCTTCAGAGTTAAGTAATTTCTGGAATATTTTTAATCACAGCTTTCACAACTGTTTTGTTGAACAGTGCACTGTAAAGGCTGATTCAGTTACGTAAAACCAAAAAATCATAACTCGTACTGAAACAAGTGGATTATACTGTAAAAACAGGAGTGAGAATATATTGACTGCATAGCGCTATACTTGCCTGCAATTGCTCAAAACTGATTAAGGATGAAAAATACGATGTCCAGAGATAGCCATAACCCCAAAATGCCCTGGCAGCTGGAGTTGCCGGTGAGACGCAATGCTGCCAGCAACTCAGGGTGCCACTGTCTCATACCACAGGTGCCTGGAAGTGGAACAGCTGATGATAATCAGAACTCCATGGCAGTGGATGCTGATTTTGTCTGGATGTTTGCATACAATAGGTAATACAGCTCTGTGTATCCAACAAGGAAGGAATGATTAGAAAAGGAGTAGAGTGTTAGATTTATTCTTTTTTTTAATAAGTCACAGAATAAATGCAGACACTAAGGCTTGAGTGCTCTGTGTGCTTCCGGTGCTCAGGTCTCAGAAGGACTTAGTAGGATTTGAAATAGATGTAGAGATGAGTGACAATGATAACTCCTTTACTAGCTTGTCACTGTTGAAAGATTTATTTATATGTCCTCTCTTTATGATTGTAGCTGCTGTAGAGATTACTAAATGTGGTTGGCAGGTAAGTTAGCCTTCCTTTTAGTAGCTAGCTTTCATGTTAGTGAAGTTTCTGATACTTTACTATCTTCTCAGTACCATTATATAAAAGAGCTTTGTGCATGTTTCTCCTGCCTGCCAGTCAGCCATCCTCTAAAACACCTGTGTTGTAGGAAGAAAATATAAATTAGCTTTTAATATAACATTTAAATTAATGAATTAAATGTGCTGCGATGAGAAATGCAATACTTTAACTAATAATTATATCTTATGAAACTTGATAATCAAGCCCTGAGTCAATAACATATGAGACCTATGATATTTCACTAGGGGTGGATATGCTGACAGCTTATTAACTTAGAACTGTAGAGCCCACTGGATGTAGGAGCATTTCTCTGCTTCCAAATGCAGCCTTACAGAGTGCTGTGGCTTGTGGAACCTGAAATAAAAAACAAGAGCCCCAACAGAATATTGTTTGACGTGGCCATGGTTGCATGAGAGATTTCAGAGTGCATTTTGCTATGTCTCTACAAAATCATCTTTCCTTATAGCTGCAGACTCCATGTCTTCTTCCCTGTGCTCCTTTGTTCACAGTCAGCAAGACTACGCTAGCACCCCTGGAAGTCTATACTTTTTAATTAGTTTACTATTTTGCTTTTATGCTGCAATGTCACTTCATTTAACAGTATTTCAGTTTCTCCATCTAATGGAGACTATTTCCCACAGCTATTTTCACATGCCCAAAAGGCTGCCCCTTTTTGCTTCAGTGATGCCATCCAATCTCAAGGGCTTGTAGTGTCTCCAGAGATGTCAGTGTGCTGAGGTCAAAGGAGAGAGAAACCAGTGTGGGTGATGAATCCACTTTTGGCACAATCTTGAGTATGCTGCGTTTTCACTGAATTCCTCCAGTAATTTCTCTTAGATCAGTTAGGAAGTCCCACTGAAGCACAACTGAATACATTTCTGATTGGCAAAAGCACTCTGCACCCAGAGTGCCCATCAGAACTGTCACCGCTCTATTTTCAATATAGCTCCTCACTTTGAATGCTAAAACCTTCTAGAGTTTTAGTCACTGCTGTTTCCTTTGGCTCCTAGACACTGAACTTCTGAAAGCCCCTGGCCTTCTGTGTCCCACATGGCTCTCTCCTGACTCATCTTCCATTTGTTCAGCTTTCACTGATTTCAGTTGGAACTGTACAGAAGGATGCAGCCTCTGATGTGCAATTCTGATGAATTTCAGTGGTGTTCAGGGTTCAGTATTTGACTTCTGACAGATATGATCAGATAAAACATTTCAAAGTGATGCCAGCATTGTTTCCTTTTCTGCTTTTGAGCTTCACTTGCGGGATACCGTTAGGTGGGCATATTTTTGTACGTTGTTTTTAGAAATAGTGGTTGCTTGGTTTGATTTTTTTTTTTAAAGTCATGAAAGCAAAGGGATAATTTTATATGTAAGGGTCTTGCAGCAAGCAAGAAGTTCTCTAATAGCGCATGATATTTGGTAATAATGTGCTAGTAACTTGAAAATCCTTTAATGTATTTTTTTCAAAGTTGTGATTTCAAACTGCTAAAACATTTAGAAAATATGAACATTTGGTTTTGGAACAAGGTCACACTTAAAGAATTAATGTAGGAGTTGCTGACAGCTGTGGAACATGTGCTGGTTTTTGGAGAGATAACTCTCTCTCTTTAATTTCTTCTTCTGGAGCTTGAGCTCTTGTTTCTAAGCAGTTGTGCATGTGATGCTGTGCTCTGGTGACACAGGGAGGAAAGCAGTCTGCTTAAAGATGGGCTTGTTTGTACCGACAGACAAATGTTTCATAGGACTGGGCTGGTGGAGTTAATACCAAATGAGCTTTCTTATATAGTCCTCTGAATTTAATACAAAGGAAAAAGATTCGTGCCATGTCTTGATGAGAATTTCAGCTACCCCTACAATGCGACTGGGAAGCCAACTAGTGTTAATGGCACTGTTTTGATGCATCTGCTGCTTTATCAGTTAGTTGCTAAATTATACTGATTTGTTCATTTGAATCTGAGGGATAATAGAAAAGCTCCAACAAGTCCCATATCTATAGCATAATTTTGCCTTATATCACAATGCAATCAAAGTAAAGTGTTATTGGATTAAATAAAATTTTCTCTGGCAAAAAATGGCTAAGGAGGAGCTTCTTGGAACAATCTGCATTCAGAACTCTATTGCTAGTTTATGGAAAACTGTCTCTGTAAATGCAATAAAATATTTTTCATATTTTTCATTAAGCTTTTAGTTTTAATCATAGATAAATGCATGCAAAAATTGAAGTAAGTTTAGAACAAGAAGCCTATTATTAGTTAAAGAACCTGAAGTTCTATTTTTTAAATTCTCCTCATTTATTACTAGAATTTTTATTCCAGCAGTCTCCCCTGGCTAAGGCCAAGTACTGTTCAGTTAGCACAGACAAAGCAAGATCTCTGCTTTGTCATTAAAAATGGCTGTGTCTGGAATGGTCACTTAACAAATATCAACAGCTTAAGAAAGAGTTCCCATCAGCTAAGACTAAATCATAACAAACACTTGCAGGTAAACATTTATGTTTTCCCCTCCTTCTCCCTTAACAAATATCTTGCTAGGACTTGGTATCTTCTCCCCCTAGCCACCTTTTGTTTAATTCTAAGGGCACAGATATAAATATTTTAGGTTGTGTATCTTTTAAGGTTCACTGTATTGTGAGTAAACAAAGCAATGCATAAACTATTTTGTGTGCAAGTTTCTGCAGGGAACCCTGGTTACACTGAGTAATTGTAAATATTTTGCACTGACTTAACCAGAAGTAAAATGTAGCTCTCCACATGCTATTAGCTGACCTTTTGTGTTGCCTTCTTTATAGAATGCAGTAGTAATATAAGAATATGTTGCAAAAAAAAAAAAAAAAGAAAAAAAGTTGTCTTCTTTTGAGAAGGTATTTTTTTGGTAGCTGAATTTGCATTGTGGGAAGTTCTGTTGTTTGTAACTGGCTCACTTTTTGCAGTGTATTTTAAAATGGGAGTAGGACTTTAATCATTTCTCAGAGAACCATTACTTACTGAGGCACCCAAAAAGCAAGATGTTTATTTTAGTTATAAATGGAAAAAAAAGATAAAAGAAAAGCCAGTTTGTGTGTTGATACTGAATCTGGTAATGCCCAGTGCTAGTCAAAATATGTAGCATTTTTAAAAAGTCTTTGAGTGTGCAAGCTCTGGAGTTAAATTAAGGTGGTGTCATATTCCTCTGTGGTAATGCACCAATTCTTTGCCAAATCTCAGTTAATAAGTGTGTTACTATGCAGCTACAGAACTTGGATTGCTGTCAACTAATGACTTTAGAAAGTTCAGCGGGGTCTTTTCATCCCTTCTCCTGGGTCATATTTCTCACTCTCTCTATAGCAGCTAATGCTGTCTGTCTGGAAAAAAAAAAAAGTTGATGGTGAGGGGCATACAGTGTGGATGTCATTTAAAGATAGCAAGGTAAACTTATTTTGTTTGAGATGGAACCAGAACTCTTTCTGAAGGCTGAATGCTGCGGGACAGGTGTGATGGATGGGAATGGCTTCTGCTGCAGCGTGTGCAGAAACAGGTGCCACGAATGCCCCTTTTTCCCAGGGTATTTTAAAGCTTGTATTCTCTCTTTTCATACATTTTCCCTTGGTAGTTACAGGTTTATCAATATCAGAGCATCGTACTGAGAACAGTGAAACTTTTAACCTTAAAGGAGCGGCTAGTGTTTCTAGTAACAATATCATGCCTTGAAGATTGTTCAGTAAATTAGCTATAATGAGCCATCCTGTGCTGGTGTAAATATGATGAAATATATTAATGGGACAAGAATACAAATTCGCTAACAGGTTTTTTTAGACCAAATTTTAGACCTCTACAGGAATAAAATAGCATCTGTAACCTGTTGATTGTTATTCAACAGTGCCAACAGCTACATTTTTTTAAAACTAATTTCATGCTTATAATTAAAAGATCTTGAAGCCTTCTTTTGAAGGGTGAACTAAATCCTTGTTAATTTGATTACACAGTAGTATCTGAGAGTTGGCAATGGTATATCAATTTCTGAAGTATGGGAATCATGCGTAAACCTTTGCTGCTATGGCAAGGCAAGAAAAACAGAGTGAGAGTACCTAGAATTTCTTTATTTCAATTTAGTTGGAACAATCCCAGCAGAAATCAATAGGCGCTACTGATTTTGCATGAAACACCGGGACACATGGCAATTAAAAAAAAGAAAAAAGACCTTAAGGAATACATATGGAATTCAAGGACATGTGAATGCTTAACAGAAGTTCCCTTTTGTTACCTCTAAACATTTGGGTATGTTGCCCGTGTTCAAAGACTAAAAATAAATCATGGAGCCGTACTAGTAAATTCGTGAATGCCTAGATTTTATCAAGTCTTTTAAAAAAACCCCTGAATTAAAAAAGTCAAACATCACAATGGAATGGTGTTTATTTGCGAGCTTTCTGAAGCTATCAAGGACAATTCAACTGTGAAAAAGTCAATTCAGTATTTGTTTAGGAGTAAAAAAAACAAAAAACCAACAAAACAACCAACCTAATAGGATTTATCATTTATTAGAAAAAGAAACGGGAAAACTCTGTAGTCTGTACAGTATTTTCTCTTGTTTTGTTCTTTCTGTACTATTTAGAACAAGTTTTTAGATTTTGTTTTTAGTAAAATTTAATGAAGCTGTAGCAGTTTTGGTTCATCATGAATGCAATGTGAAATAACAGCAGGATAGTAACTTTTCACAAAATTCACATATCCCATATGTGAGTTTATCCAGCAGAAAGTACCAAATGGCTGTAGGGATATCCAGGATATTGATTAGTAACGTGGCTTCTGAATGTTGGGAATGACCTTTGGAGCTCAGACATCTGATCTCTGCAGACCAGAGATCTGTGTACTGGTCAGCTGGGCACAGTGTCCGTATACATCAGCCTGGTTAGGCTTGGCTCAAAATTGGCTCTTAATAAGACTTTATTTGATGTAAGGAAAAAAAAAAAAAAAATCAACAAACCAAACCCCCAAAAAACCCAACCAAATTGTTTCAGCATGAGGGGTGTAGTCCAAGGCTGTCCTAAGAAGCCACCAGGATCGTTACCTACAACTGTTGTGCTTAACTTATAAGATGAGATACAGAACCCAAAAGTAAAAAAGAGAACCTTGAGATCATGTCCAAGGGGAGAAAATGAAGTGTCACAACTTATGCCTGTTTATAAGTAAAACAGAAAGGTTGATTAATATTGAACAGAGAAGTAATTAAAATAAAACAGAACAAAACTTCTAAAGATTCTATTTAATCTAAAAGTTTCAAATGCTGACTTTGTCAAGGTATTTAATTGTGACAGAAGTATCCTGCACTTTGGGCACTATGCTCTGAGAATTCAGTATGTCCCTTCCTCAAAGACATGCTTTGTGATCCTGCCTGTCTCCCTCACTTCGCTCTTGTCCTGTGGGGGTGCCTCAGATTACTTTGGTCTGTGTGCTGAGGGTGCCTTCAGAAAAGTATTTGCACAGATTGTTTCTTCAGAGCAGGCTGGCAAATACAAGTGTTCTGTTCTCTAAAGCTGGATCAAGCTGAATTCAAACAGTTTTCGTTACCTTTTGTAATTATCACAAGTACTTTCAAATAACTTTATCTTCAATTTTCCTTATTTAAACTGGGTAGAAATACAACTGATTAGTCATGTTTACATAGATTTTTTTTTTTTCCCCTAATGTAGTTTTAAATGGTCAATTTAAGTGCTCCTGTGTAAAACGGACCTTAAAAAGTAACTGAGCTATCATTTTTCTATGTGAAGATTTTTTTGTTACATAAAATCTGATCATTCTTGAAATATCAATGCTGAGATGCTGGTAACTGTTTGCATTTACAAACATTTTGTATTGTCTGCAAAATTCAGGTTGGTACATTTCAGTTCTGGGTTTGCTTGCCATCATTAAAATCATAGTAGCTTCTATATAGCCTGCAACTTTTTCTTGTAAGTGCTGTCCTGGGGAAAAATGGCCTTTCATTCTGAATTTGTGAAAACATTTGAAGTGAGACTGTTAAAGTTTATTTCCAGATTTTATTTTATTTTTTTTTTTTGTCTCCAGTGAAAACTTTGAACTACAGTATTTTCTCACTGGAGAGGAGGAAAAAAAAAAAGTGGTAGTCTATGCAGTATACAATGAAATGCTCTCTTGCTATATAATATCTATTAAATCATGCAAAGTGATTAGGAATTTAACCTTTTTCAATTAAGATTGAATATGAAGATTGAACCCATGGCTCTGTGGAAATCATCATCTACTCCTAAAAATCACACTTCATTAGAAAAAATCCTTGTCTTAGTGAAGAAAAATTAAAATATCTGTCAGTCAGACATCTTCCTCTGAAAATTTCACCTTGCTGTTGATTAATCTGACTGGACTGGAAAGGTTAAAGAAATTTATTAGAAGACAAGAATGATAGCTCACCATGACATACTGTCAGCCTATTCCAAATCTAATTATCTAGCTATATGTTCCAAAGGTACAGCCAGCAGTTCAACATGTAGCCAAGCCTTTTAACTGCATTTGGGGGTGTTCAGATGGACCTATGGAAACCACATAATCTGTAGTATATGGCTTTTGTTTACGTTTTAGGCCAGTTCTTGTGACTAGTGAATCAAATTAGCATTGACGTTGAGCACTTGGCTTTTTTTTTTCTTCTCCCCCCTTTCATTTTAGTGGGTTTTATGTAGGTGGTTTTAGATTGATACTATAATAACTACTTTGGCTCATTTTTCAAGAAAAAAATTTGTATCTTGAAAAACATATCTCCAGTGTATTAATATGAAAATATTGTCCTGGTTAACAGATACAAAGTAGATGTCTTACATTTTAGAAGGGATACTTTGGAAATTGGAAGTGGTTGAAACTATACTCCAACTTTGTTTGAGTCTAGTTCGTTTTTCTGCAGATATTTTTAAATATAAGCATTCTCTTGTGACTCATTTAAGAAAGCTGACTGCAAACTATACTGTGGTTGCACTGAGGTTTGCGTGCCCTGTGCTTTTGCTTTCTGTTGATTGTCTTGGTCTGTTAATGTTACTGAGACCAATTTGATCAAATGTGTTTAACATACTCTAAGAATACCCAATATTTAGCCTTACAGCCTTTCTTTGCTTTTTTGTTTTCTCCCCAGATACTACAACGTATTCCACTGAGCGATCTGAGCACTTTAAGCCATGCAAAGACAAGGATCTTGCGTATTGTCTCAACGAAGGGGAATGCTTTGTGATCGAAACCTTAACAGGATCACATAAACACTGCCGGTAAGTCATTTGGGAAGAGGTTCCGAAAGAGTGTTCCGGCCAAGGGAGACAGAATTGGGAAAAAATACGTCTTCAGACAGAGAATGTTGGGAAGCAATGGAATTTGTCTCCAGTTTAACTGCATCCATCACAGCTGATGAGTTTTTTTTACCAGTCTGTAATGCTGATAAATAGAGATATGGAAATACAAGAAGCAACACTTTAATCTTCTTATAGATAAGACAAATCTGCAATATTCTATTTTCAATTTGTACAAACATGTAAGGATTGATGTTTCATTTTGGGTTTTTTACATATAAAAATCTTTTGTTCTTCTACATACCCTAAGTGTTCCCTTCTTTTGGGTACTCTTAAGTAGAGCTTTGACAACAGCTGTATGCACTGTTCATAGAAGAAAGGCTAATACTTTTAGGAATAAGAGTTTCTTATGTTGAATTCCTGAAAAATAAAGTAGACTGTAATAACCATATAGCTGCACATGTTTATACTCCTAAACTTGTTATTAGGTATGGACATCTTGAATGTATTTAAAAGAACATCAGAAAAGAAAATCAGATAACTCAATGTAATTATTATAGCTGTAGTGGTCAATAAAAAGAAGTGATATGCAGAAGGACTACTGTAACATCTTCCTAAAGATGATAATATATAAAAAGAATATGAACTATTTAAGCAATCTTTTAAATAGAAGTAGTCCAGAACAAAAACCTGTACTTGTGATGTATTAATTTACTCCGAAGATACTGCTTATGGCGTACAGAAGGTCAATTGAAGACAATTCTAAATTGAATGTCTAAATATATGGAGAGTTGTTAAGATAAATAGTAAAAAGTGTCTAAGACACTCAGAAGGATCTTTCCTGAAGGATTTGAGCCTTGAGCTGCTAAATCCCACTGAAAGTAGAAAAAAAAAAAAAGAAGCCAAAAAAATCATATGTGCCTGGTTTGAAAGTGGAAATTTATGGATTTAAAGGTTGGTGAAAGTCTGCTTATCATCAGAAGACTATTCCTGAGATTTCCATTTTTAATCCTATGCTTATAATGTTTCCCATTCAGGTGAATATATTTCAGTGAGCATTCATTTCTCTTTTTTGTTTTTTAGGGCATGCTGAAATTAAGTATGAGTAATTTATTATGGAAAATTGATGTCTCTTTCTACTTTCATCATAAAACTTCACAGGCTTTTTTTTCTCAAAGCAGGTGTGGTTTTTGGTTCTTTTTAGAAATGTTGTGAGCTGTTAAGGAAATTATATCACTCAAATATTTAAGTGTTTTTCATTGTCAGAATATTCAAACTGGATAAAAGGAATTAAAATTAGCAGCAGAGAAAATTGATATATATGAGAATTTTTGATGAGGCTAAATAGACTGGCTTTGTAGACTGTATAGATTACATTTTTAAATATCTGCAGGAGTATATCTCATAAGAGAGCTGCTTTCTTTTTTTGTTTGTTTAATTGACTTTTGGGATCTTTTCCGTTGTCTGCGTTTGCCAAATTCTTGTTAATTTGCTGTGTTTCTGACAGCGCAGTCTGAGTAATGGTTAAAAGCTTTTTCATACAAGCTTTTCTCCTTAACTAAATAAGCCAGAATGTTGACTTTTCATTCTTTCCAGCTGAGTGAAGTTTTTTCTTCGCCTTCTCTTGTGTTACCCTTGCATAGGAAGTACTGGTATCATTGTTAGCTTCTGTGTGTAGCAGAATTGCATTGCTTGTGCGGGTTTCTGGCATTGGCGCGTTCTCTGGGAGTTAAACACCTGCTTTCAGTAGGTACTTTGAACTGTGCAACATATGAAGACATGTATAAGGCAATAAAACTCATGTAGCAAAAGAAGATGCTTTTTAAAATTTAAAAGATGATTAGTTCTATTGCTTTGTTTTACTGTGTAAGGCCCTTTAACACTACTAGGAGCAGTTCAGAATCACTTTTATAATGGTATATATGTCATTAATGAAGAGAAACCTTTAAATTTGACCTTCAAATACTGTTTCTCTACCTTTGTCTCTCTGTCAGGGTTGGTGCTGTAGTGAGTGGGGTGCAGGTGTTTTTCTATCTGTAGCCTATAAGAGTCCTCAGAAATAACAGCTGGAATGTACACAAATAGAAAAATACAATATCGATGTACTGTATTTGTCCTCCAACTATTAAAAAAGAAAAATTTTACTCAGGTTATGGAATTCCCATTGCAATTAAAAAGAATTATTTGAATGTAGATTTATGAAGACAAAATTATAGTTTGTTCTTAGAATCAAGCTGCATTGTATATTCTCATTGTGAGTTTGATTTTGCATCTGTTCTGGGAACAGAGTACCAATTTACTGAAATGGGAATTTGCCATGTGGAACAGCTGCAGTAGAAGACCTTGATGGAGCAAAAAACTTTCATCCCACTTTGTCAGGTTTAAGAAGTGTTAGTAGATGATATGCTTAGGGAGTTGTGCAGTCATTCTGGTTGTGTGTACATGTTTAAGGATAAATATGCTAATGGTAAAGGAAAAAAAAACAAACACAAGAGGGATTTGATAGCAATTAATAAATCCTGGAGTTAGATCCCAGACCTCTTTTATCCTCATGAACCATACTGTCAGTGCAAACAGACTCAACTGGCAGCTCAAATGCTTTCCAGAGTTTACAAAATTCATCATGCTGTTGTTTGACAATAAGAGGAGATGAGCACGTGTCAATCTCCAGCTGTCAGGGATGACATTGGCAAGGGGATGTTGTGGAGCACTCCCTGTCTCTATAACTTGTCTCTGTTCTCTGAGATAACGGGCTTGTCTGCTTTGAACCTGCAGCTGTGGAGAGGGTTAGGGCTGAGGGCACGGTGCAGGAGAGCACTGGGAATACAGGGAATAAGGAGGTCGGAGGGAGCCCTGAGCATGCATCTTCCATTCTTATCCACCTACAAAGGTGGTGTCCTGAAATAATTGAATTTATTTTATTTTTTTTTAAACTTAATTGACAACTTGGGGGTGTGAATTATTATAATTTCAAATTCTAGAATTCAGTTTTTATTCAAATTCTACATTTTACTCACTGTTTCTTGATGAAAAATTGCCTGGGATGTAAACTGGCAAGAGTTCTCCTGCGTGGTTAGGTAACAAATAAGATACACTGGATGTTGTTTGTGCTATTTTAAAGGTGTGACTTCAGAATTTATTTTTGTGAATGGTTTAACATGAGCTTGTTTTAAGGATAGGGTAGGTCAGCAGTAGGCAAACTTCATATTTAGTTTCTCCATATGCTGAAATTTTTCACTGTTGCCACCCTGAAAATTTAAGCTGCATGTTGAGGGTGCCTTTATTTGTAATTTACACAAAGCAAATCAAGTACACAGTCAACAGTGACACATCACCATTAAACTGGATATTACATAATACAGGCTTTAAAAAAACTATTTAGGTTTTTTCTGTACAAGTCAATTTTAAAGACCTTATCTCAGGTAGCTCTGGGATTTTTTTTTTCAGTTTACCTTCAGCGTTGTTGCTGGTTTTGTTTATTTTTGGTTTTTATTTTGTTTGTCGGTTTTTTCTTTGTGTTTTGTTTTGTGGGATTTTTTTTCCATGAACATTTCTACATTTTTCTTTTTAGTCCTTGCATTTCCTTTTAATTACTCATTTAGGACTGGATAACACTGGATGAATGATTGGCTAAAACTTTTGAAGGGAGAAGAGGATAGAGGATAACACTTTTAAAATTTGACCTGAGAAAGAAGCCATTAAGACTAGTGTGTTATGCAGAGGAAGTCTTGGTACTGGCAATGAACTCTGGTATAATCTTTATAGATTTGAGTATGTTGGGTGAGATACTCCTTTCATCCTGTGCTCCTATTCATCTCTGCTTCATGAAGCAAAAAATAGAAAGCCTGAATAAGTTTTTTAGCAATAAAGAGTGAAAGAACAGACTCACAAATGTGCAGTAAACAAAGCATCATTTCCAGTTGACCAAATTGTAGCAGGTTATACATATACTGTGGTTACAATCCCAGAGTTTTCAGATTTCGTAGGACAATCTACTTTTGATGCATATGTCTTGTTCTGGTGAGTTTTGAGCTTGGTGATCTTGCTCATTTCTATGCATAAATTTCCCACTTGTACATTTAGTACATGAAAAAATTATACAAGCATTTCTCAGCTCTGTTGAAAATCTGTCATGAGACCAGAATGTTTGAATCCCCATTTAATAGAAGTCCAGTTTGGATAAATGTTTATTTGCTGTAAGGTTTTATTGTGAGTTGTCTGCATAGTAGTAGCTGCTATCCAGTCATAGCCCTTGCTGTCAGTAAAACCAGGAGAAAAGGATCAAAACAGATGGGAATTAAGAACAGTTCTGAGTGTGGCATATGATACATGCACTTAACCATAAGTTAAAAATCTAAGAAGCTAAGAATATAATTTCCCTGATTTAGTTACACGGCTTGTTACCTAGGCTTTCACAGTCTGACCAAGGTGTTTTAAAATACCAGCTACTCCATTTTGTATGTTCCCCCATCTTTATTACACTGGCACTTTTCCAGAGTGATTCCAATGTGGAAATAAAGCAAGCCCAGAAAACAACTCACTATTAAGTAAATTAAAAAAACCTAAATCATTGATAGGATAGTATTCCAAGGTTAGGTTCATCAAAAGTAACCCATTGTATTAAGCTGACACCATAACATTACAGCTACAAAAATTTGAAGAGGGAAGAAGGTCAAGCTTGAAATTTAAGATACTTTCCATGTCAAGGGCAATCAACTGACCTCCTATTGTGAAAATTATGGGTTTATAAGCATAGCTGTAGCCCATATCTAGATTATATTTGCGTAGTTGCACCCGTGATTATCTGGAAATGCCTCCGTCTTTACTTTCACGTTCACTTTAGAAAACCTGAAATGAACTTGAAATACAACGTTGCATAGCTCCGAGCTGTTGTCAAGCAACTCGTTAGCAACTTTAATATAGATATCAAATTGCATTATTATTACATCACTTGCTAATTCAGCAGTGCGTTCGCAGCCCGCTGTTGCTCTCGGCACTGCGGTTGTTTGTTACCTCCGCTGGAATAGCCTGTGTGGGTTGTGATTGTGTGATCCTCTTCAAAACTCAGCCTGTAAGAAGCTGGGAAGCTGGAATTCTGGCTAGGAAGTCTGTCACATGGAGTGCACGTTCCCAGGGTACAATCAGCTCAGCTATGTTCATCTGCACCAGGTGTAGTGAAAGTAAACAATAAATAAGTAAAAACTATTACTGCCTTAAGTAATATTATTATCAAATCTACAATTTACCTACTTCTCCCTCTTATTGGAAAACATCATGCTTTTCTTGTCTAGTTTCAGATATTTCTGTTCCTTCATAAAAAACAAACAAACCAAAACCCGAAGCACATCGGTGCATTCCCTTTCAAGCTCCTGCCCCTTGAAATTACAGGAGGAGGTTCCATGTCTTTGCTGTAACATACCTGGTTTCTTGTTTTGAACTGTGAAGAAAAATGGTTTATAAATAAAGCCCCACATCTGAGTGAAGCCCAAGATACCTGTAAGACTCTTCTGTATTATACAATCTTACATAATTTTTACCACTTGGTCTGAACTTTTTTCGTAATCAACATGTAAGCCTTGAGCTCTTTTGATTAGAATCAGTTAATCAATAAAAACTAAAATATTTTTCCAAATACTAAACTTCATCCATATAAAACCAGTGCTTTTCCATTTATCCCTACTCTCTTTCTAACAATCCTCTATAATAAAACCCCTTCAAGCCTGATACTATGGGATAAGAATTCAATAGCAAACAGATTTTTAAATTTAAAGTTTGAGTCTTTTAACTCAGGTGAAATAGTGCAGGAACATATTATGTGATATTCACATGAAACACTGCTGTATTCAGAAACATCTGATTCATGCATTCATAATTTAACATTCAGAAGGCTCTTGAGAAAGCTTCTTGTCAGAGTAATTATTGATTAATTTTGGCAGTATCAACACTCCATTTTATAGTGTTTTTTATTTACAGCTTTTACCCCGGATTATTGCATTTAGCAAGTACTTGCCTTCTTTAGTCTGCTGTAACTTCTGTGGTAGAAAGTACTTTCAGCTTGAAGAATTCATGAGCAAATTTAAAAGCCTTGTGAAGTTCAGTCATTTTCAAATATCTGCAGAGCTTAGAGTTTTAATGCAGCAGTGTAACAGTCTGCATTTCAAATGTCATGCTTCCCTTGATGTGTTTACAAAAATTCACCCCTCAGCACATGCTTAAGTTTGAGTACTGCAGTAAACAAGTGTTTATTACTGTTGTTTCTGTTCACACAGTGTCATTGCTTCAAGCAGCTCTGGGCACCAGAGAAGTCACTGGCAAAACATGTATTCTCTATTTATCCCTCTAAAACGTTTTCTGAAAACAATTTTCTATTAGTCTTGTTATTTTGGGGAGGATAAATTAGTTTAATGGTAAAAAAAATACAGAATAAAACAAAGCTTTGTGTTAATGATAGTTTGAAGTTTCTATTGGATTGCTGTAGTCTGTAATCATAGTACTTTGGGTTTCATTTGCTTTCTACTGAGCACCTTAGGCCAAATTTTCTAATACTTTCCCTTTTAAAAAAACAGCTTCTAAACAGTATGATTTCCTGGTTCCATTTCTGTCTTTTGAAGTTGTGAAATTTACACTCCTGCTTAAGGTTATGATGAAGATGTACTTTTCCAGTGGGAGTAAAAAGGTAAAAGTCATAATACCGTACACATAAAATCCATGCCCAGATAATTAAATTCCACTCTAATGTAACTTAATTCACCTGTGATTCATTTGATTTAAGTGAATATCCATAAAAATAAAATAAAATTCTTAGTCCATTTTTTCTTGTTTGAAACGCTTATTCAAATTAATATTCTTGAAAATGTTTGAGGAAGAAGAGGAAAAAAAGGAGAAATCGTGTAGATATGGGTCCAAAGTTAACACTGAAGCTTAAGAAAATGAATATGTTTTAAACCTGTGTCAGCATGGAGTACTGTAAAGCCTGGAATTAATTTCTCTTTCAAAGAATACTAAAAGACTAATGTAAATCTATTTTCAATTAATGTAAAGTACAAAAAACCAGAGTTACAGGCTTAGCACATCCCCCTGCCTAATTTTTTTTTAAAGCCCCACATCTGTAATTAACAGATAACAGCATCTAATGAAATGGTGTTTATTCTTTTTATTCTTTCATTTGTGTATGTACACAGTTATTTTCCAGACATAAGAAAAGGATCCTTTCTTAGAACAACCAGTAATGTAAGTGAAACAAAAGTATTTCTGGAAGCTTTAAGTAAACTGTTATCTCCTTCTGGAGGACTGGAAGAGAGAGAGACCAAATTCAGCTCCTTTGAATTTGGCAGGATCCCTTCAGTTGGTTGAATCAAGAGCTGGGCTATAACCTGGAATTTCAGTAGAGAGAAGTGAGAAATGTAGTTGCCAGCTCAGCAGCTGAAATAGGTTTATTCTTGAGGCTGCTGATAATTCTTGGGTTTCTTGATTTGTCACCCAAGTGGGAGATGAGGGAACTGTGCTGTGCTAGCATTCATTCTCATGTCTCACTATGAAGAATACTTAAAGCTAGTAGAACCTTTCGTTTTTATCACCACCTTTTCTTGTGCCCGCATGTGTTTCTGGAGCTGTGTCTTGTCTTTATGGGTTAGCAAGGCATTTCAATTGTGTAGTACATATACTCTCCTGGAGATGACTCAAATCCATGCTATACAAAATACAAAGTTCCATTAAGAAGGTTGTTTTGTTAATGGAAGAAATTGCTTCTGAACTGCCTCCTGTTTCCTAATTCTAAAGGAAAAATAAGTTGTGACATGTATAGGAAAGGTATATTCTGAAAATTGGAAAAGTACAAATTGGTCAAGCCCTTACCCTGCAAAGGGATATTCTCTTATTTTAAAGGGACTGGATTTTTTCCCCCTTACTTTGCAAGGCCTCCAGTAGAAAAAGGATTGCATAGCTTTTATAGTACACAGAAAGTATTTGTAGAAAAGAAAACCAAACCTTAAAATATATGGGTGCAAATATTGATGGCATATATTGCATCTCTCTTGCAGCTAACATATGCAAATATTCTGCCATCAAATTCTGCATTAAATTAGCTTGGAAATGAGTTAGAGTTGTTGTTCTTACCTCCCTTAGGCAAGAAAGATTTTGTGAAGTGCATGATGCAGACATCTGAAATCTCTCATTTAAATTCTCATCCTTGCCAGTGTCTTAAGTACACTGAAAGCAATAGCATTTCCAATCTAATCCTATCTGCAGACATTCTCCCAGAAGATCTGCTGGAAAAAAGCCTTGCTAGGAGGAGAAATAAAGTCTAAACAATTGAGTCCTTTGAATAGAAATAAATGCCAACTATATCAAAATGCTAACGACCAGAACTTTAATCCACCAGCACTCTAGATTCAGCTAAATGAGAAGAACAAACAAAACCACCTGCTTCTTCTATCCTTGACTGCAGAGAAAGAAAGCCCTTCTTACTATCTCAGATAGGAACAGAGGAAGCGAGGCAAAAATGTGTGGATCATGTAATGTTATGGAAACTGGGTTATCTGAGGTCAGACAGGCAGGAAAACTGTTATATATGGGTTGTATTAAATAGGTAAATATTCTGGTTCTTATCCTGTACCCATTAAGGTAGTGTTTAGGAGTGACTGGATTGTTTGAAATTTAAACATGTTCCTTGAAGTTACTGGTGAAGAACAGTGAACTCTTTAGGCAACCTGCCAGCAATATATAATAAGTCAATTTATATAAAGTGTATTCAGACATAATGCCACAAGGTTGTAATGAAACATCTTTTGGGCTGTATTTGTGTCTCATCAGCTACTTTGTTAGATAGCAAACTGCAGTTTTAACAAGAATTATGCTGTTGAAGAAGGCCAGAGTCAGAAGTCTAGAGTAATAACTTGACTTTTATTGAGTCAGCATACAAATCTGAGGTCAAACTCCAAACTTCTCAAGATAACTATGCTGTACCAATGATACCTTGTTAGTTAAAAATGTGAAGAATAATTAAATTCAAAGGATGTATGACAGAGGAATGCAATGTCAGATGTTACCTCTGGAATTGCTTCTGAAAGGTAGGCATCTGCTATCAGTCTCTCTAAGGCTTTATAAAATAAGTTTAAAAACCATTAAAGAATACTTGTCTGTTTTTACTATGGTAGACATCATGGGAGATTATTATCAGTAAACAGTTGGAGAGGGCATTTTTTTTCTTGACATCAAGCTTGTTGAAAGAACAGGGAGGGGATGTGTTACTGCCTTTGAACACTTTAGTTTTACTCTTCCGAAGTTGCATCTCGTGAAAGCAGTGCAGATGTTTGAAACTCAAAAAAACAACTATCTCTGAATTTCTTTGCAATTTTTAAGAGAAAGGAAATTTTGATCGCCAGTATTGAAGAGTATTTAGATACCCTCCCATGCTGTTCACAGCTTGCTCCTGTGTGGCACTTCAGGTTTATGATGTCATTTACGTGCACAGCTGTGATGGGAAAAGTGAGACCTGAAAGGATTTTAATTTTGTAGGATTTATATAGGGATACTATTCCAGTAAATAAAGAAGAAAGTTGGAGGTTTTTTTCCGTTGTATCTTGATATTATTCAGGCAAGTTAAATCCACAGTAGCCAATTTAGAGACAAGAAAAGCATGAAGATTATCTTTCTTCAGAGGCACTTCAATTAATTGCAGATACAGTGTCTGGTATAGTCTAGAGAGGAATGTTGCTAAAGGGTTATTTATACATTTATTTTTGCTGTATTTAATGTATAAAATTTATAAATTTTATATTTATGTACCTTCAATGCCTTCCTAGGCACTTTGTGTATGAAATTAAGTATGTAAAAGGCTTTGTGTCTTGGGAAAATAGATAGATGCACCATAAAATTGGGTTATAAATTTGTTCCTGTTTTTGCAGGATGAAAATCAGTTTGATTTTTAAATATATAGCCTTTTTCTATTTTTCAACAGGTTCCTCCCCATACTTTTTTTCTTTATTTTTCAATTATATGTATGGGAAATTCAGAGGCAGATCTTGTTATTTTCAACTAAAAAAAACAACCCACAGCCAAAAACAAAACCCTTAAAGCTTTTGGTTTCTTTGTATTTGTAAACCATAGAGGAATAGAGAGCAAAGAGGAAAAGAAAGAACAGCAGAGCTAACTGCTAGTGTATGGTATAAAATAAATTTCTCTTTTGTCAAGGTTTCTAGGTCTTGAATGTAAGTACTCTGAGAGAAAGTTACAAGTTCTTGAGTAATGAAAATGTGACAAGAAACTCTCAAGATTCTGTATTGGTTTTACGGCCACTCGGAGCAGGATGGGACCCATTCCCCGTGTCTCCATCTGTTTCATAGTCCAAATGTGAATTCCAGTTTTTGTTATGAATTTACTGCAAATCATGTTTATCAATGTCACAGAATATTACAGATGTCCATATGCATTTTACCAGAGGAAGAATTTTAAAAATCAGCACTATGAGAACATTTTTCTGACGTATCGCTGATTAATACTGAATTTGCAATGGCAGTAAGGGGGAGTATTATATAGTTAGAATCACTTTGGTGTTTAATTGATGACAGACATAAAAAAGCAATACTTGTGGTTTGTACGTGAGGAATAAAGCCAACTAAAATCAATCCTGAAAATGTAAATTTGTTGGGCATTTTGAGGCTGATTTTCAGCTGTCACCATTACTGGAAATTTTCCTCTCTTTGGAGTTCATTCATCTTAGTAGATGTTTAATAGAATCATAGAAAAATGAACTCAAGAAGAATCTGGGGGTGTTATTCATGGTCACAAAAAGGCAATGAACTACTGACCTGCTCTGAAAGGCCTCTCAGACTGGAGATTCTGTAGTGTTCCCAGGCAATACATTTGGGTGATCTTTTGTCTTTCCCTTGAAAGGTCTTTTCTGAGATCCAGTCTAACTCTTTTTAGGAGACGGTCAAGCCTGTTACTGCTCGTTCATTTCCATTTCATCATGGAAACTTTACTGCTTTCTTTGTAAATTGTTTTTAGAGCTTATTTAAATTTGTTTTCTCCACACAATATGCCTTTCTGGAGACTAACTTTTCCAGTCTTACCTGAAAAGTGGTGCTTTTCAGCTCTTGAATTCTTGGTCTACTGAGTTTAAGTAAGTTTAACATATGCGAATGGTTTTACAAAGGAGTTGATATCACATTTGGGGCAGAATTTGAAGTCTGAGTCAGGCTTGTTAGTGAGTATTGGGTGCCTCCATGCAGATGGGCCGTGTAGCGTTGTCCTTGCTTTCCAATTTCAGGTGTGCTAACCACCATACCAGAGCTCTTACTCTGAATTACCACTGTCTGCGCAGTGTGGGATCAGATGATGCTTTCAAAGTCACTTAATGCTAATTGACATTGCATTCTTTAAAATGTATCCTTGCATTCTTTAAAATATTTCAAGTTGGAATGCTAAAACTTGTTATTAAAGAAAAAAATACTGCAAGTAATAAAATGCTTCAGGATATTTTCTTCAAAAGCCTGTGGGAATCAGTTTTATTTTCTCAAGAATCTTTTTTTTTTGTGTGTGTGTGTGTGTTGTCCCTCCCCCAGCTTTTCTTTTTGAACCAGGTCTTTTTTTTTTCCCCCCCTAAGGAAACCCAACACTGTTCTTACTGTTGTTTAAAGCTCAGTGGTGACTGTAGTACAGGTGACTATATTTTTACAATAGAAATCTAAAACATCCAGCTTTCAAATCTCTGGTTTTGCCTGATGACAATGACCGTTCATCTTGAGCACCGCTAGCTGGCAAAACATTTCATCAGGGCAAAAATCCGCTTGTGGAATGACAGTAAGAGGACAAAAGACAGAATCAAAATAACACCTTTTTTTTCTAATTTCTCACTAAACCCCAAACCCCAGAGACACGTAGTGATGACTCCTAGGTGTTGTGTAGGGTCTCTGCTGTTCCCTCCAAAGTTGTATTAGCCACAGGAGGTGACTTGCTGTGATCTTAATGCTAAATGGGTTGCTCATCTGTTGTTTTCCAAGGTGATCATCCCTGGAGTAAACGTGTAACTTCCTGTTCTGGTTAAAATCTCCATTAGCACAGAATTAACTCCCATTGGAAGCAAACCTGCAGATACCCATGTATCCTATTCTGTGGTGTAGCTTAGCATGCTGCTTGTGATCTGTGAATATGCTGATCGTGTACCAAACCTTGTAACTGAGCAAAAATACTACAGATAGGTCAGTGTGGATGTTTAGCACTTGTCAGAAAGTCCTTGTGGTGTAAGGTCATTACTGTGTCTGCTGAAAAGTACTGTAAGACTCGGGAGAGTTTCAGCTGGGGGTGTCTTTCAACAGAGCTGTAATTCTGAATAGAGCCGTAGTATTTTATTTGATGTGTATATTTTAAGTATCTGACAAGTATCCACAACCAAATTATTTTAAATTATGCTTTCTTTTTTTATCAGCATTGATTGTTGAATATAAAATTGAGCTTTAAAGTGCTGCTTTTAAATTTGTGTTTTGAACATCTCACTAAATGTTTGCTTATTTTACTCTTGTTGGAAGACTCAGAGGAAGCATTGAATGTTAAATGTAAATTGATTATTAGAGCACCATGTTCTAGAAAGGTAACCAAACAAAAAATGGGGCTTACTGTGTTACAGTATTTGCCATTGTCTTTCCTGGCTGGTGGGCATGCCTAGGTCAGCAGAGAGACAATATGCTGATTATTTTTGAGGACTCGAGAATAAAAGATGGAGAATGATAATTTTGGTAAGTTAATATAGAAAGAACATGGTGAACTAAAATTAGCATTTGATCAATTAATAAGTTAGCAACCATTAAATAAGACTAACTGCCTAAATATAGAGGTTTTTGTATTCAAGAACCATCAAAGTCTTTGTGTGCTGAGGAAAATTACGCATAAGGGAATGTTGTTCATAAATCTGTGGTGTTACTTTCATGATAAATTGCTGCTGTGTCCATGTGATTGCTAACCAAAAAAACAGTGCAGAAATCATTGGAACTTCATGTTACTCCATTGTCCAGGGTCTACATAATTTTTTATCTTTTTAGAACAATGGTCCATTTGTTTTATAAATCATTCAATGTGTTACAAAAGCTTTCAACTCTGTGCACTAAATCAGTTCATGTTATGGAGCAGCAGAAGATGATATTGTGACTGGTCTGGCAGAGTATGTGTCAGTGTGAGATACTGATCTAGTGTGATAGAGAAAAGCTTTGCCAAAATAGACTCAAAAAGCAGAGCATTATTTCCATATTGCAGTATTGGTTCCAATTATACAAGATGTTGAAATAAAGAATAGTAGTACTGGAGAAAGTCCTTTTCTCCATTACTTTAACTATTTTGATCATTCCATTCAGGAAAGAGATGTTTGTTTCATTGTGGGTATCTAGAGAGATGATAAGTAAATAGTA